>BQNB010045283.1:0-44368 GCA_026074375.1 Tanacetum coccineum
TATTAATAAAAACTGAATTACATTACTCTTAAAAGGAAATTACAACTGATTTAAAAATGAAATTACAATAAGCAAAAATTAAGCTATTTAAAAAAAACTAGAAAAAGAAAAGATGTGGCTGTGTGTGATAGTGAGGGCTTTATATAGCCACTGATGAAGCTTCTAGTCCCTCTTCCTTGCTCTACACTTCTTTCAATCTCTGCCATCCAATCATTGCAATCATTTGATCAAGCTTTATGGCCGTTGGATCACTAGTGAGCTCACACGGATTGCCAAGCTGGCAATCCGTTTGAGGCTCACTTGTGCTTGTTGTGTGAGTGAATGTAGTGCAAAACCCACACCTCTTTGTGCTTCTTCAATAGATGACGTGGCCTCATCTTGAGTGTGAGCTTAAGTAAGTAATGATATGACTGATTTGACCCCTCCTTAGTAATGTAGAGCCCTTAAATTGACCTTTGGACCCCTTAATTTCTATTTGCCCTCTCATTTTATAGCTTGGTGAATCGTAGGAGACGGTGAACAGTGTGTTCACCTTGGCGCCTTTTTTTACAACTGAAAAGGTTAAAATTCATTGGAAGTTTGATATAATTGCACAAATGGTCCTTGTCTTCTCTTTTTCCTTTTCTAGTTATAAATCACTTTTGGAAATTGCAAAACCAGCCCTTGTGGTTTATTAAAAGGAGAAATGGGCTAGTATAGTGGGCTTTGAAATGGGCTTTTGGGATCCGGATAAGGTAATTTAAGGTTTTTCAGGCCCAATAAGGTTTCTTGGGCCCAATAAGAGGTGAGGGGTTATTTTTGTATTTTGGTGAAACTTGGAGGGCTAAAGTGAAACATTTTGGGTTTTGTCTTTTATTGGTTGACTTTTGTTGACCAATTTTTGACCATTTTGACTGGATTTGACTAAGGCTTGACTTTTCTGGCTTCGGCTTTGTACTCTTCTCTCGTGTCCGTACTTGCCCGTCTTTGACTGTTTTCTTGTGATTTTTGATATATCCGTACCTGCACACACAAAACACAAATACAAGCATATTTTTGCCATTTTTGGTCTGTTTTGGGTTTAATTGGGTTATTTTAGGTACAAACGGATATGTGTATTCTACACTTATCAAAATTCCCCAAACTAAACGATTGTGTGTCCTCACGCAATATCACATGCCTTATAACCAAATACCTCGAAATTGACATATGTCTTGTCATTTTTAATCAATGCTCTCTTACGACAGTTTTTATTAAACTTATATTGTTCAGCTTAGTCTACTTCAAACAAAACTATCATTGATCAATACACAAAAATACATAGTTTATTAATTCGATGTTATATGGCTATTTTTAGTATGTAAAAACTTGTTCAATAGGTTCTTATTAAGCTAAAAACATCTAGTCACTAAGAAGAGTTCACAGTTATAAAAAACCCAATTTAGCCAGACAGCTAAAAATTACATTGATGCTTTTAAAAATATAAAGTAGATTTTGTTTTACAGGAACACAAAACGGTTTCAACAATGAGTGTGTTAATATCCTTGGGTCTTTTTAGGTCGAAATTTTCATACGCTCAAATATACTTAATGAATGTTTATAACTGTTTGTTCAAAATTCCAGTTAATAAAGTTTTAAGACTACAAGTTAGGGTCTGATGCACTCATAGCCCTAAACCTGTGGTTTCCGTAGTATCAAAGGGTTTTCCTTCCTACTTCGTTACAGACTACTGTGATTAAGGTTGCATCTTTAAGAGAAGTAATCCATCTTTCTCTTATAGCCTTAAATGCAATTATACGTCATAGCTTGTTTAACATAGTTGTTGTGAGCAAATAAGGCCAGGTCTTGCATCATTAGAAATTCTGTCAAGTTTTATATTGTTTAACATCATATATAACAAATGAAATCAGAAGAAATCTAAGATGCTTAATATTTAAATAGATAAGTTAAAAAGTACCCGTATTTACTGTACTACTGATTTTCAAAACAATAGAGTCATTTCATTACATAGGATTAGGTGAGTGCTTGATTGTTTTAACTTAATTTGCAATTCACTCCTTGATTTTACTTGCTTAAAATTAAAGGCTGCTTAAGCCATTTTGCTCTTAACAAGTAAAACTCAAATTCAAGATAATAGTCTGTGTGAACATTGTCATATTTACCCAATCCAGTCTTATAT
The DNA here is from genome assembly GCA_026074375.1 of Tanacetum coccineum. Taxonomy (NCBI): domain Eukaryota; kingdom Viridiplantae; phylum Streptophyta; class Magnoliopsida; order Asterales; family Asteraceae; genus Tanacetum; species Tanacetum coccineum. Next base: position 2,159 of record BQNB010045283.1, read on the forward strand.
TAGTTATGGCTTATCTTTATTTCAAATGGCAAACTACTATTTTATCTGCTAATTATTGTAGCTACGTATAGATAAGCTTAAAGTGGCATATAAGCAGTTAGTCATAAGGATTTGATTTAGATGCTTAAAAATAAGCTCAAAAAGTCCCCCTTGTGGCGTATTGGTTGAGTGTCCCTTAGGCTGTTTGTTTACTAGTTTTTGGCCAAAGTGCTTATTAACTTTTTTTAGCCTTTTTGCTTATCTTTTCTTAGCTTATTCTTGTTCCTAGTTGCTTATTAGGTTTAGCTTATCATGTTTTCTAGCTTATTTGTTCTTTTCAATTGCTTATTAGTCTTTAATGCTTAGTTTAAAATGTAGAATTTAGTTTTGTGTTCTCTATTTTAGTTTTTTGTCTTAAAATGCTTTACTGTATCTTTCAACTTATTTTCCTTGCTTATTAGGTTTAAGTGTGTATGTGTTTTAGCTTATTTAAGGTTTCTTTTGCTTATTAATGCTCTTAAATAAGCCAAGTAGTTTAGCCTTTATAACTTAGTGTAAAAATCAACAAATTGTCATCTTTAAGCTTAATTGCTGGCTTATTTAGAACTTTTCAAAAATAATTCCAAGTTTTAAAAGTGCTTATTTTTAAGCCCTTAACAACTTTGCTTTTAAAAGTTTTTCCAAAAAAAAGACTTGAGAAGTTGGGAAGTCATGGGTGAGCAGGGCTTGAACCCGTGACCTCTATAACCTCTCCAAAGCCTCAACACACACACTCTACCATCGGCACCAGTAGGGCCATCTGGTAGAGTGTTGCAAGATTTATTATATAAGGGGTTTTTCCTCTATTTGCTTATCAGCCCTTTTGGGCTTATTATTAGCTTATTTCAATAAGCCCATTTATTTTTCCTGCATTCTACTCTGTTTAATGCACTTTCCTTGAATTTTTTAGATTTTTAGGAATTAATTTAGTATTTTTAATTAATTATTTTCATTAAAACTGTTTTTAAATCATAAAAAATAAAATAAAAGTCAAAAAAATCTAATTCTCTTTTTTTGAAAATTTTCGTTTACCATTTAGGACTTAAGAAAATTAGATTTGCTTTCGTAGGGTTAAAATTTTAGATTTTGAATTTTTAAAGAACGGGATTGAATCCTGTTCACGTTTTTCATGTTTTTAAGCTTAAATCGCTTTCGTTTTTGGTTTAGTTTTCTTAGTTCTTGCATTTTAGTCAAGTAGGACTTATAAAAGTTAAAAAAATTATTTTAGGATTAAATTTTGATAATTTAGGTTTTAAGTCGCGTTTTTACGTTCCCGTTTTTGTTTTTAATTTCGTAATTGCATTCGTTTTTAGTTTAGATTGCCTTTTAATTGCTTTTTCCCGTAGAATTAGAAAACCCATTCAAAGCCTTGTTTCATTCGAACATCAAATATCAAACCGACTCTCGACTTTCCATTGCACGCCTCGTTGGGAAACGACCCGGGTAGGTTTTTAGGGTTTTGCTTTGGATAAAAGTGAAATCTTTTGAAAGCCTCATGGAATACTTACTTATCTACTATTATTGATTTTTATCCTTATTATTATATATTTATATTATATATATTTATTATATATTTTTTATTTATATATGTACTAAAGGATTCGTAATCACTCATCCTGCATTGCTTCTATCCAGCTTGGATCTGTCAAAGCTTGAATCACCTTCTTGGGTTCTACTTGTGATTGAAAACAAGCAAATAGACAAGTATGAAGGTCTTCATGAGTTTTCCCTTCATAAATAGCACTAATAAACCCTTGTTCATTTGAAGTCTTTGTCATTCTCCTGGCCAATCCAAGTCAAAGCCTAATCCACCCAATACCTGGTTCCAGTCAAACCGATATAAACGGGTCATACAACTTTCTATTCATTATCCCCTATCCTCCCCACTTTATTTATACAAGTCGTTGACACAGGGTAAAAACTCTACCACACATTCGGCTCTACTCTTTAGGAAGGCAAACGTGGCTACCCTCTAACACCATACTCAGGCCACGTTGGCAATCCCACGCTCTCTCATTGGTTGGACAAACGTAGAAGTGATCCAAGGGATTAAATGGATGGAATTAGAATCAAGGGTGGTGATTAAATGATCAAGGACGCTCCTCAAGGGCCTAGAAGCTTCACATCTTCACTATAAATAGAGGAGTTTAGTCACACAGTAGAGTATCTAGTTTTTAGTAGCTTTTTAGTGTAATGTTTAGCTTATTGTAGTTCTCTTAATCTAATTTCATTTTAATGTTTGTAATTTTTTCAGAATTAATAAAAATTTCATTTTTCCTTTTAATTGAGTTTTAAATTTCGTGTTTAACTTTTATGCAATTTAACTAAAATGTGTTTGAATACTAGCTAATAAGCTCAATAAGTTCTCATTTCCTAAGAAGCTATCACTTATTCAGTTAAGCTTGTTTAAAGCTTAACTGAATAAGCTTATCACTCAAATAACCTCAAAAATCATAATAAGCTTTTGGATGATAAGCCAGAAAGGGATGGGCTTATAGTGCTTTACCAGCTTGTTTTCAACAAGTTGGAGCTTGTAGATAAGCTCTTTTGAGCAATTTAGATCCCTGTTTGAGCTGGGATCAAGGTACATTCTCTTTTACTATTTTCTAGCTTATTTCCTTTACAACTTATTAAACTACTTATTTTTTCTTATTATCTGCTTATTTGTGCTTATCTTGTCTTATATTAGCTTAAAATGTTTAGTTTATAGCTTAGAATAGGTTAGATTAGAGTTTTATAAAATATGTCTGTTTTAGAGTTAATATATATTATTAGTTAGTGCTTATTTTTCTAAAGTAATTGCTTATCTGTCCTCAATAGTCATTGTGCTTAATCTGTTTTTGCATTTTAGGGCTTAACTAAGTCTGTTTTAGCTTTTAACTGAAAATTCAAAAGTTAAAGGAGTGTTTGAGTTAAAGTCTTAAAATAGGTCAAATAAGGTTCAAAGCTGTTTTTAGTTCCTAAGTCAGTTTTGATAAGCTCAATCATGGTCTGAAATTTGTTTTCATAAGCTCATAATAGGTTTTGTTATGTTTTGAAGAATGTTTTATCAAAATCTCAGGTCTGCCAATGCATAACTGGTTCTAAACTGTTTGAATCATGGACTTATAAAAGTTTGCTTAATGTGAAGTTTTTGTGCTCCAAATTTGATTTATAATGCATCAATTTCAATATGTTTTGAGTCAAATGGTTTTGAAAAATCCTTTTGTGAAAACAGTCAAGTAATTGGTTTGAGCTTAAAAGCCTCTTTAAGCAGGTCTTTTAAGATCAATTCCTAGCTTAATTTAGATTTATTTCTGTTGAATATAGCTTATTATAGTCTAGAATTAATCTGTTTTAAGTTTTCTGCTAGTCAAAAATGTTTGAGAGTCTTAAATTTAAGTTGCAATTAGTCATTTCATTTCAAAAAGCCAAAAATATTAAAGTAACTATCATTTTCAATTTTCATATCTAGCTTATTCCTTTAACTAATTTGTTTAATTTTAGCTTATTTGTGTTCTTTAAGTCAAGGTCTTAATCTGTTTTAAGTTTTTTTTAGCTTATTCCTATTGCTTTTTAGTTAAATAGCTTAGCTTAAAGTTTGTCAAAAGCCCTTTTAAACTGTTTTTGAGTCTATATGTCTTAAGGCATTTGGTAGCTTTTTATCTTATTTTATTTGCTTATTTTTAATCCCTAGTGCTAATTAGGTAAAGGTCTTAATCTGTTTTTATTTGCAGCTTATTTTAAGTGCTTATTAGTCTTAAATCTTAGCTAAAAAGTTAGTCATAAGTCCTTTAAGTTGCTTTTTAGTCCACTGTCTTAATGCTTTTTAATAAAGTTCAGCTTATTTCATTTGCTTATTTGTAGTCATTAGAGCTTATTAGGTGTAGGTTTAGGTATGTTTCAGCTTACTCGCTTTTCTTTTTGCTTATTAAGTCCCAAAAAGTCTAAACAGTTTTAACTCATTATGTCAAAATCTCAAAAAGCAAACTAACACCTCCTTTTGATTAGCTTTTTCTAGCTTATTAGTGAGTTCTGGCAATAAGCCCTTTGTTAAAGTTACTTATTTTTACTTAGTTTTTAGCATTTTCAAAAGAAAATATAAAAAAATATATAAATTTTCAAAAAGGTAAGTACTAGGGTTGAACTCTTGACCTTACACAAACAACACCTTACAATGTCTGTAGTCTTTTTTATTTCAAACCTTTGCACCATTTATTAGGTAACACTTTTCAGTGTTGCTTATTTAGTCTTTTTACTAATTTTCACAGGCTTTAACTAGAATAAGGCTGTGATAAATCTACTTTTTCTTCCTAACCTTTATATTAGTTTAAGAATTGTTTTTTTTAGGAATAAGTTTAGTATTTTTAATTTAATTTTTAGTATTATTTAGTTTTAAAAAATAGTTTTAATTAGATTAAAAATTCAAAAAAATATTTTCTGTCTTTTAAAAATTAGTTTAAGTCATTTAGTTTAAGAAATTTGCATTTTGAGTTTTTAGAATTTTAATTTGTCATTTTTAGTTAATTAGTTAGTTTATTTTAGTTATTAATTAGTTTTTAATTGATTTAAATGTCGTTAGGTTTTTAAATTGCTTTAATTTTCTAGTTTAGCGTGCCTTTATATGCTTTCCCTTTGCGTTATTAGATTTAGAACCCAAAATCTAAAATATTAAATATTCAAGCACGCGATCACGAACCCAAACAAGGTTTTCAATCTTCACACTTCGTCGGGATACGACATCCGGGAGATAAAATATTGTTTGTCCTCAAGCAATTTTTTATATCAAACGGGATACTCTCTATACTATTACTTATTTGGTATTTTAGGTTATATATATTTTATATATACTATTATATTCAAATCAAGTTTTTTGGCGCCGCTACCGGGGAAGTGTGTTACGAATATCGCGTTGAGGTTTGAAGATTAGTGCATTGAAGACCCTTCCCCGTGAAGTTATCATTTTTTGTGAATATATGTTTCATTTTCTTTTATATAAAACTATAAAATACAAAAATATTTTATTTTTCTCGATTTATTTTAAGATTTATTTTCTATTATAAAAATATAAAAATTAAAAAAAAACACAAATACTTTTCCTAAAGTAATTAAAATACCAAAAAAATTAAAAAACAAAAAAAGAAACCGTTTTGTCAATTGTTAAATCGGCTCATCTTTAGATTAACAAACTATAAGAGAGGTATAAGGAGGGTCGATCCTACGAACTTTGACCCAAAAGGAGAAGGTTTTTAAAACGCTTCGCGCTTACTCGCTCCTCCGCTTCTTTGTGCGTTTTCTAGAGAGGCACCATGCACTTTTGACTATCGGTTAAAAAAAATATTTTACTTTTTAGTGCATGCGCACCCGTTCTTCATCGAATTTAATTGTTGAATGTTCCACGATTCCAAAGCAACGTAATCGTAGACGTTCCAAGCAAATAGTCAAACCCGAGCTTCGAACTATTATAGAGACTCCCGTTGCTACTATAGCGGATACGCGTACTATGTCAGAGTTACTTCAAGCACCCACCGAGGGTTACGGAGATGCTATTGTTATTCCCCCAATACTTGCCGAGAATTTTGAGTTAAAAGTCGAGTTACTTTCGCTAGTAACTTTGAGTCAATTTCATGGTTTCGAAAGGGACGATCCCCATTCTCATATTTGTTGGTTTAACAAAATCACTTCTATGCTTAAGTATAAGAATGTTCCACATGAAGATATCAAGTTGATGCTTTTCCCATTTTCTCTTGAGGGGGCAGCCCAGATTTGGCTTGAAAAAGAACCCCCTCGTTCTATCCATACATGGGAAGATCTCATTTCTAAGTTTGTAAATTATTTCTTTCCTCCGTCGAAGACTACGAATCTCAAAAATGACATCACAAATTTTCAGCAGAAGTTTGATGAAACGTTTAGTGAGGCATGGGATCGTTTCAAAGATCTCCTTCGTAAATGCCCACATCACAGTTTTTCGGAATTGCATCAAATCGACACGTTTTACAATGGGTTGACACAATCCGATCAAGATTCGCTAAATGCAGTCGCCGGTGGTAATCTTTTGAACTATACCCCTCGAGATGCTTTGACGATTATTGAGAATAAGTCGAAAGTACGTACTTCACGAAACAAACCGATTGTTTCAAAAGTAAGTACTACTACTTCTTCTTCATCTCTTTCTTCGGATGTAACCGCTCTCACCGAGATCGTTAAGGAATTATTACTTATGAACAACGCTACTCAACAAGCTTTCGTGAAAGCCATAAAAGAGATTTGTGCTACTTGTAGTAGACCGCATCCGTACTATTAGTGTCTTGCTACCGATGGCAACACTTTTAATGCTTCAGCAGCCACGGGGACCTACAATCAAGGAGGTCCCGGATACCGCCCTCAAGGAGACCCGAATTATCGTGCTAGCAACCAAATGGGACCACCAGGTTTTCCTTATTAAGCTCCGAATTTTCAAGTTCCGAATTATCAAGCTCAAGTTGGACCTTCGAGTGAGTTAACGAACTACATGAAAAGTAATGAAGCTACTTTGGAATTAACCAAGCTCCAGTTGAACCTTATGTTCGAATGGTTAAACGAACTACAAAAAGTAAAGTAATGGAAGCTCTTTGAGAGCCACTTGCAAACTCAAATGTCTAATATGAAGCTACGGGAATTGGAAATGAATTCCAAATCTCTCTTGATACAAAGAACCAATAAGATAGAAAATTCAAAACAATCAAAAAATAATTGTTAACTAATCTTTCTATAGGCAAAAAAAGCAATGTCCTCGGGTTACGGGGTTCACTTACTAGTAATACGTTGCTAACTCGAGAGGTGACCTTAAAATTCAGTCTACACAAAAATGTGTTGATACGTCTCAAATTATAGATATACGTATAATATGAAAGTATTGAAATTCCAAAACTACCCTTTAGGAAAAAGGTAATTAGAAAATCACAAAAAATATCGTACGTTTAACCGGTACTGTTTAAACGGGTCGTTTTTTACCCAAGTAATTATGAATTGAAACCCCGTTTTTATTTGGACAATGATTTGAATAGTGATAGATTTTTGATTTCGAAAACTAATTCCTACTAGTGATAAGATAAAGGCACAAAAAAATCAATTTCAAGCAAAATGCACAAAAACGTTAACGGGAAATATAAAAACGCACCTAAACGAACAAGTATGTTAAATTTGAGACCTACGAAAGCAAATTTAATTTCTAAACCTCAAATATGATAAAAGAAAATTTTATAAAAAATAATTTTATTTTTTTGATTATTTTTTCTATTTTGTATGATTTTTTAAAGTCTTTAAACTAATTAAATGTACGAAAAAAAAACTAAACCTTTAATATTAAAATCATAAGAAATTACTAAAAATTGCTTAAGTTGCAAAGATTGAAAGAAGGGTATTAGCCCATAACCATTGTAATTATACAAGCGTGATCAAATAACCAAGGTAAACTAAACGTTTTACCGAACGATACCAAAAATTAAATGATTACAAGAGTATAGGAATTACACGGTGTCTTCTATGGAATCGTGATCGATGCTTGACCTTTGGTTTCTCTTCTTTTCTTTAGAAAATCATCTTTTATGTGTATGGTATAGAGAATATGATTTTGCACACTGAAATCTCGTTTTTGAGTCTTCTATTCATAGTGTCTGAAAAAGACTGGATAGGCCGTATTGAGCTAGATCAATACGGCGTATTGGGGTGTTTTCCTTAGAGTGCTCGAAAAGTTTATTATCAATCTGATATAACTTCCTAAAATTTATTTATTCACCAGATCTCTGAATAGTTATCCAGCTGGATACGGTGTATAGGTAAACATGGATATGCCATATTGGGAAGTGAGAATACGCATTTTCTTGTGAAGTCCAGGCGCTGATACGCCGTATCTCTTTTTGTGGATACGTCGTATTGGGCAGAATTAAGCAATCTTTAAATATCATCGTTTAAGCTCCAAAAAATGCGCCTTTTAGCATGTCTTCACAAATCACTCTGTAATTACTACAGTTTACAAATTAAAGCATTTAAGTAACGATTCTTGCAATAATTATATAAAAGTGGATAATTTATTCGGGATAAATGATGGTATAAATGTAACGTTATTTGATGTCATCAAATATCCCCCACTTGAATCCTACTTGTCCTCAAGTAGATTCTAGAAATTTATTGAAAATGCATCCCAACCGAAGTTAAGGATTTTTTCGTTTAAGCACTTCTTTCATTTTAATCACATGTACAAGACCAAGCACCTCACGAAATATGGAAATAAAAACACTCAAATCACTCAACTAATCTTGGGTGTAACATTTAATTGGTACGCTTATTTGCTCGGTCGTGATTAGTTTCATATCATATGCTTGACAGGGATACACATCTCCACCACTAGAGCTAAAGAGAGCAAGTCAAAAGGTAAATTGGGTTTTTATTATAACGCTAAAGGTTGATCATTCTAACCATCTTTCACTGAAAGTAACACACAAACAAGGAAGCTGAATCATACATACACGTCCGTAACGATGGAATAGACATGTATAATTCGATCACATCCTCATTCGAGTTTAACCAAGGGTTAGGATGAAGAATGGTATAGGGTAAGGATCTTCTAACTTTCACCAAAAGTAATAAACTAACAAGGTGCCTGAATCATGCATACATGGACGTAATGACGGAATAGACATGCATGTCTTGATCTCAACCTCGTTTGAGTAAAACCTAAGGTTAATTGCTAGGAAAGGGAAGCAAATTGTTGTTAAATAAAATTCACAAAACAAATAGATTAAGCTTGAACAAATAAGGTAGTTGCTAGTAACTTTTCCCGACCTTTCCATGATAAAGAATCGAAATACATACAAACACCTCGTTATGGTTTTTATAACTGTTTTATATTAAAGACAAGTAAAATGAAATTTATACTAGTAACTGAACTTATTAAGCATCAAACAACTAAAATAAACAATGATAAGCTAATCTAAACATCAATAAGCAGACTATAAGAAATATTAAGCTAAAGTGCAACATCAAGCTATAAAATGTAAAATGAAAACTTACATAAGCCTTTGCACAAACAAGGCTACAAATGCTTAAAGAGCTACTCTACAAAGCTCTAGCTTATCAGAGATAAGCTAGTAAGGTCTTGGAAGCCCTTCCACAACTGGCTTCCCTTCCAAATAAGCTGAGGTACATTTAGGGTGAATTTTGAGTATCAATAAGCTCAGTTAAGCTTTGAGAGCTTAACTGCGTATTAGGCTAGCTTATTAGTATTAATGACAGCTTATTAAGCTTATTTGAGTATTTAAGAGCTTAATCAAATCATAGTGTAAAAAGGTAAATCATGAATTAAACTTTAACAATATTGAAAGTAAACTTTTATTGATAAGATAAACTGATTACAAGCTTTAGAAAAGAAAGTTACGTCAATTTTAACTAAGAACGATACAATAAGCTAAATTTTACACTAAATAAGCTAAGCTACACTAATTTCTACACTAGATAATCCCCAGTGAGTGTGAGGTGAGGTTTCCTTTTATAGGCAAAAGGAGAAGGTTCTAGCCCCTTAGACGCTCCTCCCTTCTTTAATCTCAGCTATATATCCAGAACTGAATTAACATCTTTAATTGTAGCCCTTGGATTGAGAGAAGTCACACGGATTGCCAACGTGGCAATCCAATCATTGAGAACTGATTGTGCTTCTTTTCTACCGAATTTAGTGTAAAAATCCCTCACTTGTTGTGTTTCTTTGGTGGATGCGTTTCAATCCTTGTTGTCAGAATGTGTCAGCTCAGCCAATCCGAATCAAGGAGAGACGTTTTCACTTGCTGAGCTGGAGCTATGTATTAGAATCTTTGAGCCATGTAGGACGAGATTGATTGATTGGCTAAATTACCCTACATTATGAAAAAGGAGGGAAATGTAGGGGACGGTGAATAGTTATTCAATTTTAACTGTGTTGGCTACCTTGACTCGTCCTCTTTAGTTTGACTTGGGCTGAAGGGTAAACGGGCCAAAGATTTAGGGCTTTTGGATTTTATTTTTTAACTTAACGACCGTTAGTCCATTTGTATTAAAGGACTAACAGTGTAATGGGATTAGGTACTTTTTGGTGAAATGATTTAACATTCAAGGACTTTTTAGTAATTTCAAAACTGTGTCTTCATATGAGTTGACCAAAGTTGACCATGGTTGACTTTTGTTGACCCTTGCTAATAAACACCCGGCTCTTGTGTACTCATTCCGTCTCGTGTTCGTTTTTGTCTGGTTTTTGGCTCTTGTCATGTAATTCTTGTAATATCTGTACATACACATCATAAAAGACAAAATATACAATATACAAGCATAATATATTCATTTTTCATCTTTTAATGGTTAATTTGATAGAAAAACGGATAAGTGTTTTCACACTTATCAAAATTCCCCAACTAAGTGATTGCCGTGTCCTCACGCAATGTTATATGCCATAAAACCAAATACTCCAAAACCTCCCCATACTAATCCTTTGAAAAGTAGCAAAGTCTTTTGTGGGAAGAGTTAAGAAATCACAAGTTTTAAAACACCCTGTTTTCCCATTTTTAAAATTTTTTCCATTTTCATAATTTCCAACTTACAACTTATTCATGTGTGACATAATGTATTGCTTTCATTATTCATTGATAACTTTTAGGATCATGGAACAAAAAGCACAAAAAGTGTCCAAATGGATAAATTTATCGTCCCCGACTTTCACTTCTCCAAGCCAAGCTTAAAAACAAGATCATTGTAAAATACAAGTTATGATGCTAACACTACTCATAAAGCTAATTGTGTATTACTTCTTCCTCCCTTATTCCTAATTTTGTATCTCAAGATTTTATTTAAGTCATATACCCGAAGGCTCTTTAAGACTTTATTTCGATACTTATTAATTCCAAAAATAAAGCAGAACGGTTAAAACGCAATAATTAGTTCCTAGCCCTTTTCAAAAGATCAAATGTCATCAAAATTAAGTCCACATCGAGGCAACCAAAATTTGGCTTTTATTAGGCTACTTAGGTTCCATTCATGTCATATACCCTAAGGCTCTTTAAGACATAAATGGACCAATCTTATTTGCACCATATACCCTAAGGCTCTTTAAGGTACAAACAAGACAAAAATTAAGCAACAATATCCATTCCATATACCCTTAGGCTCTTTAAGGAATGAATAAGGCTATAATTTCACTTATTAATTTTACTTACCCCATATACCCTAAGGCTCTTTAAGGGATAAGCAAAATATTTATTAATGTGATACATATAGTATGTCAATCTACTATTCTCTCTATGCTTCCATGATCGATATGTTTGATTCAAGATAAACGAGACCTATCAATTATTAACCAAAAAAACCGCACAACTTTATTTATTAAACAATTATATATAAAGGTGAAACAAGCTAATGGGAGAAAAAGCCACAATTAACACTTATGAGCCTTAAAGAAATCCAACTATTCCATGTTTAGCATCAAAACTTATATTCTACTCTATCATCTCTTGTTCTTCACAATTTAAAATTTCTAAGAAAGAAACTCGTGAATGCTTAGCCTAATAAATCGATCTTTGCATATTTAAAATCAATTATGGGAACTTGCAAAATCTTGACTTTTTCAAGCTAGACTTGCTTTTTATAGCTCCTTGTATAAAAGATTAGCAAATTTCAATCTATTTACGTTAAGGAGAAAGCTAAGATATAAAACCGGTCGGGTCAAAATTTACTTTTGTTCTCACCAACGGAAAGCCTACATTCGTGTCAAAACACTTATTATTTTTATCAACTATTTTTTATTTTTCATCATTGTTTTTTATTTATTTATTTTTAGAGGATATATATAAAACTTAAAAATTTAAAATTTTTGCGGAAAAACGGGGTACGTGAGAACAACGGGCTAAGGTAGGTAAGATCATATCGAAGATATACTACCCCATACTAAAACTAAACATTGTCCTCAATGTTTCTTAGTCTACGGCTCGAAACCCCATACTAGAACTCAAAAAGTCAAATGTATCACAAAAATCTTAAGCCGTTTATGAAGTATGCTAAAAGATAGATGTTAGTCAATCCTACAAGCAATCACAAGCACAAACAATAAGAATCAGAAGAGTACAAGCCTCCTCACATCACATTAGAAATAAGAAAGAAGAAAGATGGATAAGCATGGGGTGCCTCCCACGAAGCGCTTTATTTTTGGTAATCGAATCACATAGCTTGACTCGATCCCCGCATTCAATTGTCCATGGGGAAAGTTTGGAGATTCGGGACAACCTTTGATGGTATGTCCCCTCCAAAGTAGTGTTTAACACGATGACCATTCACTTTAAAGTTAGGACCATCGGCTTGAGATAGCTCAATGGTCCCATAGGGAAAAACTTAGGCCACAGTGAACGGTCCGGTCTAGCGGGATTTTAGTTTGCCCGAGAACAACTTCAATCGAGAATTAAAAAGAAGGACACGATCTCCTACGTGAAACTCACGGTTTTTTATCTTAGCATCGTGAATATTTTTTGTCTTCTCTTTATAGATCAAATATCTCTCGTAGGCCTGATCCTGTAGTTTATTTAATTCGTTAAGTTGAACTTTACGGTGATCGCTCACGGTTTTTAGGTCAAAGTTAGCCCATTTCAAGGCCCAGTAGGCTTTATGCTTAAGCTCGATGGGCAAATGACAAGCTTTACCATATACCAGCTTATAAGGAGTACAACCGATCAGGGTTTTGTAAGCGGTACAGAAAGCCCACAAGGCGTCATCATGTTTATCGGCCTATCTTGCTCGATGCTCGCCTACTGTCCTTTCTAATATCCTTTTTAAACCTCTATTGGAAACCTCCACCTGGCCACTTGTTTGCGGGTGATACGAGGTTGAAAGCCTATGTGTAACACCATATTTTTGAAGAACTTTTAAAAATTGGTCGTTACAAAAATGCGTCCCTCGATCACTAATGATGGCCCGTGGGGTTCTAAATCTAGAAAATAATTGTTTTAAGAACTTAACCACTACTCGGGCATCGTTGGCGGGATGTGGTAAGCAAATCATATCCTTTTTGAGATTTCGTTTAGAGTAAACATGTAGTGGAACACAGAAATGATAGCCACTCTTCAATTCTCTTTTCTTTTTTGTTCCAACGCTTTATAGAGGTCTGGCGGGTTTAAAGAGGTTTTTTGAAGAATGTTATATAAATTTGTGTGTGTATGTCAGGAAATGGAGTAATTGTTGATAGATTAGCACTTGCCCAAGTTATGTAGGAGTGGTAGATTTGTTTGCCTTTTTTTGTTTGCTCAGATGCACGTCGCGGAGCGATTTCATTTGGGGGGAGCGTGTGGATTTATTGGTTGGTGACTGGGAATGGGTGGATTTAAGGGGTGGGAGTGGGGGGGGGGGGGGGGGGGGGAATATGGGAATGGGCGGCGGGGGGAAAAGTTGTGTCGGGGTGAGGTGGGTGGGGGGGCGGCAAATGTTGTGGGGGTTTTGGGGGGGGAAATGTGGGGGGGGGGGGCGGGGGGGGGGAGGGGGCGGGAAAGGGTGGTGGTGCTGGAGGGTTGGGCGCAAACGGAGGGGCGGGGGGTCGGGTGAAATGGTTACATTTTTAATGACATTTATAATTTGTTTTTTTTTTTTGCGACCATAAATTTCTCAATAAATGTGAGATATTTCTCAATTAGTGAGTGCGATCACCCGGGCAGGCATAGGGGCATATTTGGGGGCTTAGGCAATATGCTTTTGTTTTTTTGAACATCTGAGCTTTATTGAACAAACCAAACTTGCCCTTTGATGCTGTAAACATACCACAGAACGATTATATGAAACTACCTACAACGACAAAGAAGACGAGCAAAAGTGACCAAAACATGGAAAATATCAATTCTGGGGGCACACAATGTGAGGACTTCCCATATTTCTTAATTATTGAAACTGATGGTTTTTGGGTTTTCTCAGTTGAGCCTCTTCTTGGCACAAGCTGCTTATGAAACGAAGTAGTAGGAAGTAGGGAGTAGGTAGTAAGTAGTATTAAGGTGATAGAGTCAGTAAGTTAGTATTCATGAAAAAAAATTCGGTTTTTTTTTTACGCTATCTACAGGTAGTCTCACTGTACAAATAACATTTAAGGTTAGATTCAAAAAAACTTTTGCCAAATTCTAATGTGTTCGATCGAATTCTTGTTCTTTATGAATGTGTTGTAACGGGTTTATCTCGCCAAATTTCTTTCGCAAATTTGTTTTCTTTATCCTAGACGCACTAGAAACCTTATCCTTTGCTTTTGAGGCACTTTCTACATCAATATTAGATTTGGAAACTACAGAAGTAGTGTCTAGAGTCTTAGATTGTGTCTTTCTCAGAAAACCTAGTCCTAGGAGCTACAAAAGTAGTTTCTGAAGATTTTGGTGGTCTAGAATTAGTTAAGAATGTTCTACGAACATTCGAACGCACATTCAATTTATGCTTTGCAAGACATTTATCATGACAAGGAATAAGCACATTTTGCATACAAGAAACACATAACAAAGTTTTTGCTTTAGAAGCGTTTGCAACATCAACATCAATTACATTCTCCTTATTCGAAATAACATTCGCAGATGTATTATCTTTTTGCTTATTTTTCCTAACATAAACTGAAACATTCTTTGCTGCTTTCTTAGAGTTGACTAAAACACTATTCGTAACACTTGAATCTTTACTCATTGGTCTTCTATCTCTAGATGTAGCATTCACTCCTGTAGAAGATAAACCACTTTTAGTCTTGTTTATTTGTGATTCTTGTGTTGTGACAACTCTGTACATTCCTGGTTTAATGACATTTTTGTTCTGATTTGCCCCTGTTTGTTTGTTAGATGAAGTCTGTAAAGTGACTGGTTTTGACACAACATGGTTTTCTTCTGTTTTGGAAACATCCGTTTTCTTTTGAAAAGCGTGTTTGTTTAGTGGTGTGACACAAAGAAGAGATTGAGAACCATTTGTTTTGTCAAACTTAGCATTTACAGACTTACCTTTTTCAACTTTTTCCAATCTTGTCTTTAACTCAAATATGGTAGATAAAAGATCCTGATTCTCAGCACGAATAGCACCATATGCATATGTTCTCTCAAAAACATGAACACTTAATTCATCCATTTCTTTTTGAGTTTGAGACCGTGTCTTTTTGATTGAATCAAAAAGCTTTTGATATTCAATTTTGACATTGTCGCGCTCTTTTATCAAAGATTGCACTTTAAAATCTAAAGACACGTTCTCATTCTCAAGTTTCTCCAACTTTTAAATCTAAGAGTAATCAAGAGGATTTGTGTTTTTATTTCTCGAAGTTGAATACCATTTATGTTTTTCTTTTTCATGTTGTAGCTTTAATTCAAAATCAACACTTTGCTTTTGACATCTTTGAACATCTTTTTCAAGAATTTTTATTCTAGACTGCAAACCCTCTTGAATCTCAAAAGATTTCTTTTTGACTTGGTCAAGTTCATCACTTAAGATCTTATCTACGCATTCATGATTTAACAACACACACAGCTCAACATCATGTTTGAGAGATGCTTCCAAAAGTTGATCTTTCAACAAATCATTTTGCTTCTCTAGTTCATCAAGCTCACTTTTTGTCGACTCAAAAACATCTTTTATTTCTTTTATATCTCTTTGAAATAGATTCCGAAAGAATTTAAGATAAACCTTCAACTAGTTAAGAATTGGTTTAACTTGATCTTGACAAAAATCATTGATTTGTATCTCTGCCGGTGATGTGTAAAAAATGCTTGCTCTTTTACAGTTCTGTTGTATTAGCAAAGACAGCTTTTCAAAACAAACTTTTATCTTGTCTAATTCTTTGATCAAAGGTGACTCACTTGGCATATTTTTTGATACCGGAATCTTAACCGAGGGAATAGAAGAAGATGGAAAATATTTTTGCTCGACAGAAAGCTCTTTTTGAGGAACAAAATTTTTATAAAGCGCATTTAATTATTTGTAGTTAATTGTCCAGCAATTGGATCATTCATTTTTATGTTATTTTTTGTTGACTTTTGAAAGCAACCTCAAAAGTGTCCTCAGAATCTCTAACATTCAAAGGAATTTCTAAATTACCTAAACTAGATGCAACATATAACTTTGGACACTTTGAAATTGCTTGCTTGAGTATATAAGGATTCGGATACCCCAAACCATGTTTTAATTGTTGGTCATATACCGACAATGGTTTTGGTCCAAGCATAAACATTCCTTGTAAAGAATTACCAAGTTTCAAAATCATATCAACATTCTTTTTTAGTTTGGCCTCAAGATCTAGAATAGTATCATAATACGTGTCCTCTTTTTCACTCATTTGCCTTTTTAAAATCGAATGTGTCTTTTGTAATTCCTTATTTTTCCGTTTGTAATTATTGACATCTAAATCTAATTTATCTCTTTGTTTTTCAAGATCTCGAATGATATCTCGATCACGAACCAATTGAGACTGAGCTTGTTTATTATAATGTTTTGCCCGTTCACCAGCTTCAAGAAATTCGTTGAGATAATTATTATCCTTGTTTATGCTTTCTAAAATCCGAACCCGTTCCTTATACATCTCAAGCTGACTAATCAAATGCGTGTTTTATTTTTGAACTTGTTGAGCAAATATTTGTTGTTTTTCAGCTTCCTGATATGCATTTCTAGCAAGTTTTTCTATTGCACATAGATCAGGAACATGTGTATCTTTTTCAACACTGCCACTATTAACACTTCCCTTGAATGAATCAAATTTAATATTGCTATTAATTTGATCATTACCAATGGTACTGTTAATAATTTTAGTATGAGTTGGATACATTTGTTCATTATTCTCATCGATGGATGAAGATTGTACCTCACTTATAAATGCAGACTCACAACTTGGCCCATCATCAGAAGTATGATCAGCTGGTTGAATTCTGGCCATTAAGCATATGTTTGCACTGAGTTCTTCAATTTCTTCCATCCTTGAAGCATCAGCAAAGAGAAAATCATTCTGCTCATCTGTAAGAATTACACCAGCTTCATCCTGTTTTGCCAGCAACATCTGCTCCATGAAATACTTCGAGTCACGAACCCTTGGCTTTGGACAATTCCTAGCATAATGTCCTTTTCCACTGCAGTTGTAGCATTGAACTGTTGAAGTATTGCCTGAAGACGGAGTGCGAAGAGTCCTTTGAACATTTCCAGTCTCATTCGGAGCATTCATTCCCTCAACAACTTCCTCTTGAACATAAGCTCGTCTGTTATTTCTTTCGGTATTACCAGAATTCCTGCTTTGAATATTCACCATGTCTCCTTGAATGATTGCTTGATTTCTGGTGTTGGATGAAGCACGAAGACGATTATTTGTTGGATTAGAGAAATTTTGAGTAATGGCTTTTGCAAGTAGCAACATCGCAGAGACTAGAGGATCTTCAGAATTGTTGTGAACATCATCCTGCTGGTACTCATCATCATAATCAACCACAGACGTAGGATGTGTCACATAATAAGATGATGTTTGTCTGGATGATGAACCCGTGTGTGCTACTAGAGCCAAAGGGTCATGAGACTTTTCTAGCTTCTTAGCTCTTAAAGCATTAACCAGTTTCTTAAATTGCTAAAGATAGTCAAAAAGATCATCGAATGAGTCCACAGTCAATTGTTTAGTAAGACGAACTTGAGTCATATATTTCAACCATTCTGGTTGCAAATTATTCAGAAACTCGGTGTTAATTGTCATAGATGGAAAATTCATGTTGTAACAACCGTGATTTGAGCAGGTTAGTTATACCTTTAGAATTGGCTAAGAGTTCATTTTATGTGTTTAAGTGTTGCTCTATGTGATTTTATGTGTGCTAAGTGAGTTAATTATGTGATTGATATCATTTTGAGGTGTATGGGCATCTCATTTTGAGTATGTTGTGTTGGATAATGAGTATTCCATTTGTTCACGTTTAGTGATAATGGAAGGGAATGGCGTATTGCATGTAATGCTATGTCAATAGTTGGATAATTAAGTGTTAAGCGTTTATGGGAAATGTGGCATTATAGAATTGAAATAAGTGAGTGAAATATGGAAGTTTATAGCAAACTTTCTAAAAATAGAAAGTGGTTTGGTGAAATGAAAGTTATATTTAGAAAGTCTAGTTTGTAGCGTTTAAGTAAAAAGATTTAATCAAATTAGCTTAGGTTTTTATAAAAACTTAAGGTAATATATGTAATAATATAAATAATAATAAAAAAATAAAAAAAATAGAGGAGTGAGGGTTTTGGCCGGCCCAAAAGAAAAGAAAAAAAAAGTTTTTGAGTTGGATTAAAATTGGTAAAACCTGTAGATAATAAAAACCCTAACTCATTATTTTTTTGGCCTCCTTCTCCTCCTTGTGTGTGTGTCGACCTCAGCCCCAAGAAAGCAAGAAGAGAAAAATTTTGATCCAAGATTTTGTGAGCTAGATCGTGTAGGATCGAGTAAGAACGCTAGGTATTGATCTTTCCCTTGTTTAATCCTTTTAAATATATATATATATATGTAACAATTAATTAATGATGGATTCTAGGGTTCATAAAATACAGCATATTAATGATAATTAATGATGTTTAATCATATTGCAATGATTAGGGTTTAATTAAGATCATATGGGTGTATTCGTTAGGGTTTAGATCGCGTTAGAACTTGAATTAGAATAGGGCAGAATTTAGGGCTGTGTTGTTCGGCTGTTATCTCGATGATGGTAATAGCTTTTGTCAAGTTTCCGGTGTCTATAATGTAGCTCAGAGAGTCTAGTTTCCAGAACATCCGGCCTCGAAAGTTTTTAAGGTCGGTAAGTCATTCAAATGTTGGTTACGAGAAAAGTGGTCAAAACAGTAAATACGGGTCTGATTTAGGGCAGATTACGAGGTGTAAAACCCCCACTTAAAATTCGAATTTAGCTTAGCCCTTCTACAGGAGTTTAGTTCTATGTGTCTATTAGAAATCCCCTAAAGGTGAGCTTCTGATTTGGAGTCTAAGTATGCTTTTTAGATCTAAACGTTTTAGTGTGCAAACCGATCCGAATTTGGACTGTTTGAAGTTTGATTTTCTTAGGAGTACTTGTGCATGTAATTGAATCTTGGGAATTATAAGGTAATTAATATACTCATTAATGAACATAGGTGATTTTTGGTTTGAATTATGGAGGTCAGTAAGTAAGGGTTTTGAGTACGTTAAGTCGCGTTAAAATTCTGCAGTTTTGAACAAATTGTGACTAACTAGTGAAACTTGGTAATGAAGTGGTTAAAGTTGGGCATGGTGTCGGGGTGACCCGTGAGGGTAACTAAACATCTTAGACATCCATCATATGATTGTTACATGTGCTTAAGCTTTTGGCTTAGTAGCGTGTAACGCGTGTTTGTTTTGATTGTCTAGTTTTGTGCAAGGATTTAGAATTTGCTTAAGCATCAGGTGAGTTTCATAGCCCCTCTTTTCTTATGATTTATTGGGGTGGAAATGATGCAAAGTGTTTGGAAATATTTTGATTACTGTGATAATATGTTGTCAAAGATGCATGGACTATATGTGACTATTGTATGTTGTGTGCTACATGTTTTATGATGTGACATTGAGAATTGTGAATTGAGTCAGGGGGGATCACCTGCAGGTATCCATGGCCTATTTAGTGGAAGGTACTATGGACTAGCGGGCAGGATGGTTACTTTGAGAGTATCCACGGCCGAGGCTAAGGGGGTAACCACAGAGACCTTGGTACGATTGAGACGTCTTATAAATCGTTACAGGGAAATCGTGTAATTTGATTATATTGGATTGGATTGTATTGGATTGGTTGTGCATGCTAGCCTGTATGATAGTTCATTTATTGTCCTGCAATGTTTTCTTTATTATCACAGTAATGCGTAGTTGGATTTTTATCGTGTCTTAAACCTATGACTCTCACCAACTTTATGTTGACGTTTTAAGCATCATTTTTAGGTGAGTATCGTGATGATAAGAAGGATGTTAGGAAGAGTGGCTAGAGAGACCCTAAGCATTGCTTGTGGAGTTGTCTTTTCTAGTCTTTTCAGTTATGACATTTGTTTTGCTTGATACTTGTTTGTTGGAGATTGTTAGTATTTGGATCATTTTGTTTCGTGTATGACATTACTTTAGTAATGCATGACTCCTCTATCTTGTGTTGGGTATTGTCATGACACATAGTGTCCAGTTGATTATTTCTTTCATTTAGATTTTTCTATAGTAGACACCATTGTGTTGTGATGATATCCATGATGTTACGCCTCGTGTTTCCGCCTAGGCGGGGTGTGACAAGAACTCACCTCAAGTAAGTCTTTAGCAACCAAATCTCAATAATACAAGAAAAGGCAACGACGCCCGCACACAATCTAGTCCAGTTAATGACCCAATTTAATCATCAATTTCCAAAACAATCTTCACGTTTGATGCATAGAGTTTAGATGCGTTGTACAATTACTCATAACAATTTAGTGGTGTGATGGTTGACGACATATCCCAACAATCATATCAATCCCATTACTCAATAATACATACTTATACTATTTAAAGAAATAGAAAAGTAATATACGTATATATTTATAATTAATAATTGGTATGTGCTTAATTACACATACCATTTACCTAGGAAAACGTGCTTAAAAGACCAAAAACATACCAAAAATATATTGTATTTGTGTGTTTTGCATTTGTATTGTGCAGGAAACGGATATCTAAAAAAGGACAAAAACTAAGCCTTTACGAACAAAACCAAGCACGAGAACGAAAAGAGCGGAAAAAGTCAAAGTCAACCAAAGTCAAAGTCAAAGTCAACCTAAAAGTCAACATTAAAGTTCAAATGTAAAGTCAAGGCACGAACCGAAGAAAATTACTTAATGGGCCAACCCGCACCCATTAATGGGCCGGAGTCGCTTAAAACGAAGAAATCTTAAATGGACCAACCCGTACCCATTTAATGGGCCGGGTCAGCCCATTAAGACATCATTTATAAAACTTATAAGTTTTATGGTCCAAAATCCCTTCAAAGTCCAAAAACCAAAAACCGGCCCAAACATAAGCCCGTTTGCCAACAACTATAAACCCCTTAACCCTCACTTCATTGTTAGTCCAAAAGGGCTAACGGTGCAAACATATACCAAAAACAGGGGATTAACCCCGTTAAAAATAAAAAAACACTGTATATCTTCCTCAAAACCTATTTCTCGCCACCCATCCCTTTTACCTGTCACTCTCACCCTCTTCCCCAAACGAACCCCACAATCAAACCCCGCTACACAAAACACCAATTCCACCTTGGCAATCCCCTTAGACATCATTCGTCAATGGAAGAAGACAAAGAATGGATGGTTGAGATCAATGAACTTGGTGAACACTAAAGATTGATGGCCAGGATGAGTTTTTGATTTACCTCACACTACTAACACACCTCCTGACTCACTCACAAAACTAGCACATTAAATACCCAAGACCTTAGAATTTTTAGTATAAATAGGGCACCTTTGTAAGCCATTGGGCATATAGTTTTTAATTTACAGCTTATATTAGTTACTTTTTAGCTGATTGTAATTTTACTTTTCAAAGTCTTGTACTCCTTTTAAGTTTAATGAAAATAAGAGTTTATGTCTTGAAATCCTGTTTTACTTACTACTGTTTCATTACTTTTAAAATTTCAAAAGCTCTTTATAAGCTCTTATAAGCTATTTATAACTTAAACAATGAAAACTTTCTAGTTTTGTGTTGTTTAAGAACCAGTTCACAAAAAAATCACTCAAAAAGCTATTTGGTAGATAAGCCAAAAAGGGAAGGGCTTATAGGTTTTCACTAGCTTGTCTTTGACAAGCTAAAGCTTGTAGACAAAGCTCATTTGAGCTTATTTGCCCTGTTTTGAGCAAGGGCCTTTGTAAGTTTCAAAATTTCAAGTTTTAGCTTAAAAAGTTGCATTTGCTTATTTACTGCTTATTGGTGCTTATTTACTGCTTATATCTGCTTATCTATGCTTAGTTATGATGTTTAGTGCTTTAAATGCTTAAGTTGTAGTTCAAAATTCATTAGTGCAAGTTTTTCTTAAAATCTGTCTTAAATAGCTTAAATTAGCATAGTTGATAATCTTGTTGTTCTTGCTTATCTAAGTGATTAAAGTTGTTCATTAGGGTTGTTATAAGCTATTTAAAATCTGGTATTAAAGGTTTGTTCATTAAAAATCAGTTTATTAAGCTTAAAATGGTGAAAATGTGTTTAAAGGGGTGTTTGGGTCAGTAGGCAAAGTGGGTCAAAACAAGTGCTAAAAAAGGTTTGGGTCACTTGGCCAACTTTGGCAAGCTTTCTTTAAGCTGTTTTAATCTGTTTTTAAAGGTTTTAAGATTTACAAGTGAGTTTTATGGTTTTATCCAAAAGTTGTCTAAATCTGTGTTCTTAATTCACTTTAGAATAGCTTATTTGATAAGGCTTTTAAAAACAGCCTTTAAGAGTTGTTTTGGTATTGTTTTTAGTGTTAAAATGCAGTAGAATGAAGTTAGTTTAAGTCTACATTAGTTGGTTTAGTTTTTTGTCAAAATCTGTCAAAATTGCTAAGTGTTGTAAAATAAAAAAAACTGCTTTTTCATTTACTTTTTCAGGCTTAACCTGAAATTCAAAATGCTTTTTGAAAGTTTTTAAGTGTTCTTTGATGTTAAATCTTAATCTGTTTCAAGGTCTGAAGTCCATAAGGATCTGTTAGTGTAGCTTATTTTGAGCTTAAAAACAGAGAATTAAAAAGTAAAAAAAAAATAAAAAAATCCAAGACTTGTGATCTGTGTGAACTAGCTTTTTCATAAGCCTTTTCCATGGCTTATCTGAATTTCAAACTCCTTTTTGATTGATGATTTATGTTGCTTATTTCATAAGCTTTTTAGTGGTATAAGCCACTAAGCCATAAGGATCTGTTTTCTAGCTTAAAAATAAGCTAGAAAGTGTCCTTTTGACTGTTTGGTTAATAGTCTTTGGCCAAAAGCTTATTTGCTTATTGAATTTGACTTATTTAAGTTTAATCTTGCTTAATAGGTTAGTTTTAAGCCCTTTTAATTTATTAATCTTAGGGTAGAGCTTATTTAAGCTTTTTAGCACTTGTAGCTTAAATTTTTTAGTTTATAACCCTTTTGAGGAAGTTTGTCATTTTAAGCTTAGTGTAGCTTATTTTCTTTGCTTATTTATGTTCCCTAGTGCTCATTAGGTGTAGCTTATAGCATGTGTTAGCTTATTTTTCTTTTTCACTAGCTTATTAAGACAAACAGTTTAGCCATTTAGTCTTTTAGTTTAGTTAAGCATTCTGCCATCCTTTTGAGCTTATTTTTAAGTTTTAAAAATTTTGTTTTCACAAAAGTTGCTTAAAATTTGCTTATTTAAAAAGTTGTAAAAAAAATTGCAAAAACAAAAACATGGGAAATTAGGAAGTCCAGGGTGAGCAAGGCTCGAACCATGGACCTCACCAACCTTAACCAACGCTTTACACACACCACACACAACCACTAGCGCCCTTGGGTCTTTTCCGTTTTCTTTTGCAAACATTATTGTTTTAACACCTTTTTAGCCAGTTAGCTTATAAGCCCTTTTTCTGCTTATTTCGCAGCTTATTTGATAAGCCACTTTTTGTAATTTTTTCAGAATTTTTATAAATAGTTTAGTATTTTTAATATTTAATTTAGATAAAAACAGTTTTTAATTCATAATAAATTAAATAAAAGTTAAAAAATATAATTCTATTTTAGAAAATTTTCTTTTATCATTTATGACTTATAAAAATTTATTTTGCTTTCGTAGGGTTAAATTTGTAAAATTTGGTTTTTTAAAGAACGGGATTAGGATACCATTATCGTTTTTAGGTTTTAATCTTTAATTGCTCTCGTTTTTAGTTTGCCCTTACTTGTTTGTGTACTTTATTTGTAGAAATAGAATTCAAAGCCTATTTGTGATTATTCAAGCATTATTCCACACACGTTACCTCAATTTTCCATTCACACCTCGTCGGGACACGACCCGGGAAGGTTTTTAGGACTTTTGCTTTGGTCAAAAGTGATTATCTTTTAAAAGCCTTACGGAATTCTTGTCTCTCTTTATTATTGGTATTATCATTATTATATATTTTATTATATTATATTTATATATTTAAGTGACGATCAATTTTGGCGCGCTACGGAGAGTGCTTGAAGAACTTCTCACGTGAAGTTTATTGCTTATTTTGTGATATAGAAAATAAAAAAATATTTTATTTTTCTTGAATTTATTTTTCCATTATATAAAACCAAAAATCATTTAAATACTTTCCTAAAGTATTGGCTACCAAAAAAAATTAAAAAACCAACAAAAACAAATCGTGTTGTAAATCGTTATAATCGGCTACCTTTGAGTTACAAAACTCCCCATAAGGAGGGTTTAAAGGAGGGCTGGATCCAAAGGAACATGCCCAAAAAGAAGAACGCTTTTAAATCGCTTCGGCTTGCTATTCCTTCCGCTTCTTGTGAGTAATTTAAGAGCTTACCCTGGACTTTTAACTTCTGATTCCAAAAATATTGTGTTTTATCATAATGAGTGTGCGCACTCGTTCTCTAACCTCGTAAAACCATCCTCAAAACAAGTCCACGAATTTGAACCTTTTAATCTCGAGAACTCCTTGAAAATCAAGCTCCTCCCGTAGTTACGATGGCCGATCAACGTACTATGACGTAATTGCTCTAAGCACCCACCGAGGGTTACGAGGATGCAATCGTTGTTCCCGCGATCACCGCGGACAACTTTGAGCTTAAGCATGGTTTGCTCACTCTTGTGCAAAATAAACCATTTTTCGGACTTGATAAAGAAGATCCTCATGCTCACATCCGATATTTCAACAAGATCACTTCTACTTTAAAGTTCCCAAACGTTCCGAATATGTAGATTAAGCTTATGCTTTTTCCATTTTCCTACGAGGGGGCCGCCCGGATTTGACTCAAAAAAGAACCCCCTCGATCGATTTTTACTTGGGATGATCTTGTTTCAAAATTTATCAACCAATTCTTCCCTCCCTCCAAAACAACCAACCTTCGAAATGAAATCACCAGTTTCTGACAACGTTTTGATGAATCTTTTAGTGAGGCATCGGACCGATTCAAGGATCTCCTTCGTGCATGCCCACATCATGGTTTCTCGGAATTACACCAACTCGATACTTTCTACAATGCTTTGAACTCTAATGATCAAGATTCATTGAATTCCACCGCGGGTGGTAATTTTTTGGACAAAATGCTCGAGATTGCTTAGCCATCATCGAGAGCAAATCCAAAGTTCGTTATTCACGAGACAAAGCGATTGTTGCCAAAGTGGGTACGAGCTCTTCTACCCCTGGTGTTTCACCCGATGTTGCCAAACTTAAAGATATGGTGAGAGCCTTGCTTCTAGATAAGAAAAACCAATCCCAAGCTCCTGCTACCGTAAAAGCGGTCGAGGAAAGTTGTGTAACTTGGGGTGGTGCTCATTCTTACCGTAATTGTCCCGCCACCGATGGCAACGTTTATCGTGACAATATTCAAGAATACGTTTCACAAGCCTCTGCGGTTAACTACAACCAAGGAAATACCGGTTACCGTCCTTCGATGGTTGCAAATCAAATTTGACCTCCCGGTTTTCCTCCCGTTTAATACAATCAAAGAAATAATCAAAACTGTTACAATCAAAACCGGGGAAATAATTACAACCAAGGTCTAATTTATCAACCCCCGGCTTACCAAGCTCCGACTCCTCAAACACAAGGTGTGTCAAAGGATGACTTTCAAAACTACATCAAAGCCAATGATGTGGTTATGAAAAATATGCAAGACCAAAACCAAAACATGCAAAACCAAATGACCAATTTAACGGAGATGCTTACCAAATTCATGAATGCCAATTCTGCCTCTACTTCGGGCTCGGGTTCTCTTCCTAGCAACACCGTTGCTAACCCGAGAGGTGATATAAAAGCCATCACCACCCGAAGTAGAGTTTCTTATGATGGGCCTCAAGTTCCATCTCCGCCTTCTTCTCTTCGTAAGGTGGTGGAACACGAACCCGAGGTGACAAAGGATACGGAGCACCCAAGCACCGAAAATATCCAACCTTCGAAGGTCCAAACCCAAAATGATGAGCCCGTTGTTGCTCCAAAGACTAAACCGACCATACCTTATCCTTCAAGGATTAACAAGGAGAAGCTACATGAAAAAGACGATCTTTTAACTTTGAAATTTGTAGAAATGTTTAGGAATCTCCATTTCGAGCTTAGTTTCGCGGATGCTCTCCGACACATGCCCAAATTTACACCAATGTTTAGGAAGCTTCTCAATAACAAAGATAAGATAATTGACTTAATCAAGACACCGGTGAATGAGAATTGCTCGGCGGTTATCCTAAAAAAGTTTCCCGAAAAACTTGGAGACCCCGGTAGATTTCTCATACCGTGTGATTTTCCAGAGTTGGATGATTGTTTAGCCTTGGACGATCTCGGTGCAAGCATCAACCTAATGCCTCTTTCCGTATGGGAAAAGCTAAATCTCCCGGATTTGACCAAGACCCGAATGATACTTGAACTTGCCGACTGAATGATTTCTACTCCAACCGGCATAGCCGAGGATGTTTTCGTAAAAGTTAGAACATTTCTCTTTCTGGCCGACTTCGTTGTCGTTGATTATATTGCCGATCCTCGGGTTCCTTTGATTCTCGGGAGACCTTTCTTGAGGACGGAACGAGCTTTAATCGATGTTCACGGTGAACAAATGACCCTTCAACATGATGACCAATCCATAACATTCAAACTTGATGATACTAAGACATTCTCCTACAATACTATTGAATCGGTTAACCGAGTCTATGTTATCGATGTAGCTTGTGAGGAGTTTGCTCAAGAAGTACTTGGATTTTCGAACATGTCCAAGAGTGGCAATCCCACCCCAACTTTGGAACCAATCCTTTCTACTTCTCCCACATCTCTCACTCCTTTTAAGGGAAGTGACTTCATTTTGGAAGAAATCGAAGCTTGTCTTACTAGCGAATCAATTCCACCGGAAATTGATGATGCCGACTTCGATCCAAAAAAGACCTTCTCACCCTTGAAAGATTGCTTAATTCTGACCCAACTTCCACCCTCCCTCTGGAAGAACAAAAATTTGAGGAACTTAAGACCGTTGAACCTTCTAGTGATGAACTCCCCGAGCTTGAGCTCAAAGACTTACCACCTCATCTTGAGTACGCGTTTTTGGAGGGTACCGATAAATTACCCGTCATAATCGCTAAAGACTTAAAAGATGAGGACAAGACCGCTCTTCTTAAGGTTCTTAGATCACATAAGCATGCCATAGCTTGGAAGATGTCGGATATTAAGGGAATAGATCCAAAGTTTTGTACTCATAAGATTTTGATGGAAGATAATGTTAAACCCACGGTGCAACATCAAAGACGGGTTAACCCAAAAATTCACGAGGTTATCAAGAAAGAAGTTATCAAACTTCTTGAAGCCAGATTGATTTATCCCATATCCGATAGCCCGTGGGTTAGCCCCGTCTATTGTGTGCCCAAGAAACCTTTAGTGCATATACTCATATAAAATGGAGGGACTATTTTTGCCATTTACCTAAACTTGTGCCCTGCACCAATCAAACAAACAGGCAACCCATTTTCCTACTCACTCCCCCATTGTTACTGTTCACCCTCTATCCCCAAAATTACTCTTACCCCGAGGTTAAACCCACTTAAACCCCCTTCTAGAAGCCAATAATGATGCAATGGGTGACGTTTTGGCACCTGACACGTTGGCAATCCAAAGCAATCATTAGGGAATGATTGCGTGGACACATCCAAGGGCTAAGATGAATTTAAAGAAGCACAAGTTGATTTGAAGGGCAAAGATTGATGCTGCTTTTCCTCTCACACAAGAAAATCAAGCCAAAGATATAGGTCCTTCTATCCGGCCTATAAATAGATGGCTTAACCCTTGTAATGAGGGAGCAGTTTTTTCTAAGTTTTTAGTCTCTTTTAATGTAATTTTAATTTAAGTTTTTAAAGTTATTCTGTATTTCAAATTTCTTGTAAAAGTTTAAGTTTTTAATGAAAAGTTTGAGGTATTATTTTTAAGATTATGTGTTTGATCATTCAATATAACCTGTTAAGCTTGTTAAGCTATGATGCAGCTTATTGATCTGGCCTAAAAGCTTCACTAAGCTTTTAGCTTCTTAATCTTTGCATTTGTTAACTATTTTATCACTTTTATTTACTGTCGTTTAAAAAAAATATAAAAAATACCAAAAAATATATAAAGAAGATCTCATGGAGCATGATGTATTTTGGATGGCCATGGGTTAGTGCTTATTTGGATAAGCTATAGGATTGTGATAAGTTGTTTTGGGTTTTGAAATTAATAAGAAAAAGCTTGGACTCTTTGTAAGTTTTCATTTTAAGTTTTTAGTCTATTTACTATTCAACTGCTTATTGTTGCTTATTGCCTGCTTATCTTTGCTTATTTATGCTTATTTGTGATGATTAATGCTTATTATGCTTGTCTTATAGTCTAGAAGTCATTAGTTTAAGTTTTTCCTAAATCTATCTTAATTAGCTTATAGTATTGCAAAATCTGTTTCAGTTTATTTAAGTGCTTATTTGTTGTTGATATATGCTTAATATTGCTTAGTAGTCTTAGTTAACATCTGGTTTTTAAAAGTTTTAGCTTAAAATAGTTTGAATCAAGTTAAAAAGTTAAAATTAGTTTTTAAAAGGGTGTTTGGTTTCTGCTTTTATGGGTCAAAATAGGTTAAAATTGCAATTTGACACTTAAGTCAGTTTAGCTTAGTTAAATTAATCTAAAGATTTAGTTTGTTAAAGTTTTTAAATAGTAAAACTCATTTTTAAGGATTTGAGGAGTTGTAGTTTGAAACTGTTAAGTTATAGCTTATTCTAGTTGCTTATTTGACTGTGCTTTGCTTATTGTTGCTTTTGTGAAGTTTTTGTGTTTATTCATGTGTTAAAAGAGGTTAGAAACAAATCTCTTAAGCCTGCAATTGTTGTTTTAAGTTTTTGCCAAAACTGTCATAAATTGTTAAGTTTTTGAAAATTTTGAGAAATTGCTTTTTCAAATGCTTATTTTTGCTTATCCTGAATTTCAAACTCCTTTATGAGTGTTGATTATTATTCTTTGAGGTCTAAAGTCAATCTGTTTGTAGGTTATATAGTCATAAGGATCTGTTTGTGTGCTTATTTTTAAGCTCAAAAGTGGTGATTTGTTAAGATTGCAAAAGTTAGCAAAATTTTGTCTAAGTGCTGAGTCAGTGTGAGATAGCCTTTTCATGAAGCTTTTTAAGTGCTTATTTGAATTTCAAAATGTTTTTTCTTTGTAGCTTATTGTAGCTTATTTGAATTTTAAATTTTCGTTCGTAATAAAATACGAAAATAATTATTTACAACGGATAAAATTTAAATGTCGGCGTTCGTTCACACGAATTTATAAAATAATATTTATGACGTCGAATTCGCGATCGTCATACGCGTCGTAAAACTCGGGTTGTTACAATTAGGACTCGACATTTATGTGTTTAGGACATAAAACACAAGGTTTGTTATGTTGGGCCATAAAACATAACGGGTTTGGTTGTACCCGAAGAAGAACTCGAAATCTAGCTTAGTGTCGGAAAATAATGTAAGCATTGGTATAAGGTTTTCTATGCCGAAAGGGAGCTTGTTGATTAGTGAAGTAACTCTCGAGTTGGATACTCGGGGAGTGGAGTAGGGCGAAGAGGAGCTTCGTGATCGAACCACTATAAATCACCGTGTCAGTTTGCATTTTCTTTTACCTTTCGCTTTACTTATTTCTTTACATTTATGCTTTACTTTTATACTTGCATTGTGCTTATAATTGTGTGAATGGTTTTGTATATATTAATAGTTAAGGTTGTGTAGTTCTTTGTACTAAATATTGTATGTGTGGTTATATTGTTAGAATATGTGTTAGCTATTGTTAACCTATTATCGACACTTCTCATATTGCGTCAAACTTGATCGGGTAATTAATACAAAAGATTTAAATTTTTTAAAGAAAAACGTATTCACCCCCCTCTACACTATTATTTATACACTTTTGAGCTCTTTTTGTTTATAGCTAATTTAATGGCTTAAATTTACACAGCTTATTTCTATTAAGTTGTTTTTTCCCATCATATTTTTATTAGACTCCTCACTTTTTAAGCTACTTTTCATGATTTTTCCAGTTTTTTTATAAATTGTTTAGTATTTTTAAACATTTAATTTCATTAAAATCGTTTTTAATTCATAAAAAATTATAAAAAAGTCAAAAAAATATAATTCTTTTTTAGAATTTTTTTTAATATTTAGGACTTAGGAAATTAGATTTGCTTTAGTAGGGTTAAAATTGCAAAATTTGTTTTTTTTAAAGAACGAGATTGAATCCCGTTCGTGTTTTTAGTGTTTTTAAGCTTAAATCTTTTCCGTTTTTGGTCTAGTTTTCTTTGTTCTAGCTTTTTAGTCAATTAAAACTTACAAAAACCAAAAAGATCATTTTAGGACTTAATTTTGATAATTTAGGGTTTTAAGGTCCCGTTTAGGATTCCCGTTTTGCGTTTTTAGTTAAAAATTTGTCATACCTTATTGTTGTTTTAAGTTTTTTGCCTTAATTTTCCCATAGTTTTTATATAACCAAGTCATAATCTTGTTTTCCATTCAAGCAACAATTCCCTCAAAAGACGACTCTCGACTTTCAATTGCAATCCTCGTTGGGGATTATAACCCAGGAATCATACTCCCGGTTTACTATAATTGTGATTTTTTGATCCTTATCTTCTTATTTATATATTTATAAGTATATTTTATATATATATTTATATATATACTTTAAAAGGTGTGATCAGAATTAATCAATCATCAAGTTTTCTTAACTAGATAGCTGGATTGTCTTTTATAGTCTTTTCAAGAATTTTCTTAAAAGCTTTGTTTTTGTTTTCAACTTGGCCACTTGTTTGAGGATGGGTAAGAAATTGGTAGAGAAATCGGATTGTTAACAACAAATTCTTCATAGATCATTTCCATTATCTTGTTGTCAAAAATGAGTTTGAGGGGGGGGGGGGGGGGGGGTTCAGTCCGCCCTTAATAGAGCTTTGGCATTTCTAAAACGGCAAAATAATTTCTTTAGAAGAGTAATAACAGCTCTGGCATCGTTTGTTGGTAGAGCTTGCGCTTCGGCCCATTTAGACACATAATCGACAGTGACTAAAATATATTCGAATTTGTATGATTTTGGAAAAGGTCCCATGAAATCGATACCCCATATGTCGAAAATTTTGCACACTTAAATGATGTTTAAGGGCATCTCATCACGTTTTTGAAATAATTCCCTGATTTTTAGACATTCTCGCCAAATGCTGACTTGAGTATGAGCTTCTTGTGATTATGTCCCGGCAGTAAAAACCTGAATTCTAAGACTTACTTGTAGTTGTTGTTTGGTCCATAATTCCAATGAGTTGTCCCGTTTTGGACATTGATCTAAAATTGTTCGGGTTTCTGGTCAAGATACACAACGTCTGATCGTACCATTAGAACATACTTTGAAGAGGTATGGTTCCTCCCAGAAGTAGTGTTTGATATCAGAGAAAAATTTATTCTTTGGTTAATACGTCATTCCTTTATGTATGATATCACTTAATAAGTAGTTTGCAAAGTCCGTGAACCATGATCCATGAACCATGGTTCCTCTTTTAGAGTGATTTATTCCAAAACGAGATCTCTAGAGAAGATTAATCGTCGCACTACTCCTGGTCCATTCTGACTGTTTCTTTCTTTCTCTTCTTTTTCGATTTTCTAGGTATAACTTGATCGGTATAAAAATTTTTTCCTTACATTTTTCTATCTTAATTTCTATGTTCAAAATCTTGTAAAGAGCATGATCGACGTGGTTTAACATTTTGTTTCTTGAATAAGTGCCTTATAGCTGAATGATCAGTGTGCACGATTATTTTTTATTTCGATAATAACACGCAATAGGACAAATTTATCAAAAGAAGGACCTACAACCAAATTGTTTTTTTAATGAGATGTAGTGAAATTCTTTTCTGCGTTAGTCTGCTTTTGAGAGTTGCTTCAGAGTATAATTGTTGGGGGATAATTATTATCCCTCTATTTGACCTAAAATTACTCCAACTAACGTAAAATCAAACTTTGCAACACATACATGAGTTCAACCAAACGGGGGAGACCTGCTGTTCGGCGTCAGTTTGGGCTTATGGATGCAACAAAAGGACAGATTGAGCTTTTTCTTTTAATAAATCGAATGCCTTGTGACAATCTTCATTTGAATCGCAAACGAGTACTCTTTTTTTTCGAGCAACTTGGTGAGGGGACGTGCAATATTCTGAGCAGAATTTAATGTAAATCTTTCGGTAAAAACACGGCAAGTGGGCCCTAGAAAGCTTCTAACCTTTGATATTAGTGTTTGTGGAAAGTAGAGATAAAACGCATCTTTATGCTTTGTCGATTAATATCTCTTTCTGAAACTTTTGTGTCCCCAACACAAGTTCCTTCTTAGGACGCATAAAATGACATTGTGTTTCCTAGTTTTATTAAATGGACAAGATGGTGATCTTCGTATCTTCAAACGCTAAAAATGAGCATATATATTTATATAATCGAGGAGAGATTATTGTATGCCATTGGAGGATCATAAAATGCTTTCCCAAAGACTGGTCTCACCTAATCGTTCCATAGATATTATCTTCGAGAATTCTTGTTCGATCATAGTCATGAGATATAGCCAGACATGCACCTTGAAAAGTAGTTGATAAGCATACATTAAACCGAATGGCATGCTTAGCTATAAAGTTGCAATCAGTTAGCCTAAACGGACATGTGAATACAGTTGATTTTTTCTTGAGTCATAGGAGAATCGATTTGGAAATCTGAAAATATCCTAAAATAAACCAATTGAGTAAACAAAAGTATTTATTTCATATCGAGGTCTTTCTAACATTGATTCCATAAACGACAAAGAAAATGTATCTATATGGTAGTTTGCTTCATTTAGTGTTTTTAACAGGATAAATCGATACATAACATTCACACCCTTGTTTACTGTTCTTGTGGGGACAAGTTACAATTTCGTTCTCGTTAGTAAAATCATAAATACCAATACTTTCTTCGGTAGACATTGTGAGATGGCT
Source organism: Tanacetum coccineum (assembly GCA_026074375.1). Taxonomy (NCBI): domain Eukaryota; kingdom Viridiplantae; phylum Streptophyta; class Magnoliopsida; order Asterales; family Asteraceae; genus Tanacetum; species Tanacetum coccineum. The sequence continues at coordinate 35,321 of BQNB010045283.1, forward strand.
TACCTAAGCTAGGACGATTGGATAAATATAGCCAAAATAAAGTAGGTTTTACATTTCTTTTTTAAACTACATCTAGCATATGTTCGGGTTTAATTCTTCTTTATGTTTTAATAATTGAACAATAAATAGCTTTTTGTCTTCCAGATTTTGAATTTTATGAATTATACAAGAAGAATGAGACAAATTCCAAGATGTCTGTGGGTAATCCATGCACAGGCACGCTTGTGTTTTTTTAAACAGATACAAGTTTGTTCTATGTTTTTTTTAGAAATTATAGATGACATTGATAACAAGGAAGAAACTGATGGGTTCTCTCCAAAGAATACATTATTACTAATTTAGTCAGGAAGATGTTTGATTCAAGATAGTAGTGGTTCTTAAAGAGACGTTTATGATCCTAGAAATCGGTGTTAAAGATATTATATTCGAATGTTTGGTTTCTTCAGAATCTATGATTTAATTGAAATTTTCATCGGCATTCATTGCCATGTAATGTCATCGAATATCAGCAAAGAGTTTTTCCTCTCCGAGTGATAGTTCTCTTCTAAACGATATGAAGAATTCACTTATCCGTTGCGTCCGAGAAGAGCATCAAATCTCAACTTCTAGAGATTCTTCATCAATGACAGAACGAATATTGAAAAACATGAATCAATTGTATTTGATGTTAGACGTGTAGTCTTAATGGCAGAAGATCGATACATAAAGAACATGTCGGTTTCAGTCCTAACACCAAGAATGATTTGCTTTTGTTAGATCTCGAATACTACTACATCGACTGTAGTGAAGAAAGGTCATCCACAAATTATGTGGAACATTACGTGTGCTTCTCGCATTTCTAGATTTACAAAAATTAGCAATGAAGTGTGAATTTACCAACTATTAACAACATTATTTTTTTAGCTATTATCCAACAGAGTAGTAAGTGGAATTGATTCAGAAGGATCAGGTCATGATCCTAACGCTCATTTTTAGTATTGGCATGAGAAATGCTTTGTATGAAATTACATGAATATTATGGAACGTTTCAGGGTCACCAAAGATTGGGAGGAACTTTTTTTGAAATGAGCGAAACTTTCATCGCTAAGAAAGCGAGATATTGTTTCATGTTGTTTTTTGTTATTTACGAGTTCTCTTGAGAAATTTTCCATAGTTGGGCATTCTGGCTAAAACATCGACAAAAGGGATGTTAATTCGGACGGCACGGATCATGTCGAGGAATTTTTCATATTGAGCTTCCATTTTTTCTTTTCTAAGGCGTTGAGTACACAATGGGACATTGGTATATAAGGTTTGGTGTGGTTAGTATATTCTATGACTGTTACTAGATTTTTATAGGTTTAGGTTGATGTAGATCATCATTCTCATCATCGCTATCGAAAGTGATAGGGTTTCAGAATTTGTTTGTTTGATCATTTGGGTTGACAGGTGAATCAGGATTTAACACTCCCGTGTAGATATGAATTCACATGGATAGTTCGAGCTTGTGGGTTATAATGTTTTTGATGAACTACCTTTTGGGTTAGGTTGAATGTTACTAGGAAGAGATCTAGAAGGTCGACCAAATTGCTTGTTAGCAAATCTATCGAATTTAGCTTCGAGATTTTGAATTGACTCTTGATGATTTTTGGTTGTTGTTTCGAGTTTGTTTTTGAGATCCATAAAAGTGTCTTTGACAAAAGAATAGTCGATTGTGTGCTTTGATGAAATTGCTAATTAGCTTTTGAAGATCAGGTTTATCATCAGAGTGAGATTGATAGTTGTCTCGGTTGTAATCGTTTCTTTTGCTTAAACGCCAGTTATCGTGTTTAGAATCACGGTCGCGGTAATCATTTTAAAAACGAGTATGACAAAAGGTTTGCATGAATTTGGCTTCTTCTTCACGCGACATAGGTATGTCATCATCGTTAAGGTTTGGTTGTTTTGAGCGAGATTGAAAGTCTTTATACTGAGCATCCATTTTCATGGTAATGGTATCCATTACTGGCCAAAATTATGTTAATGTCATAAATACTGTCACCAAACTCAGCGCGAAAGCAACATTTTCTTTAGATATGACCTTGGTTTTTTGATTTTTAACTAGTCAGCTTTAGCAAACTTTGTCTTCGAGGAGCTGTATAACCTTTGATTTGGTTTTTTATGGAGAAAAATAACACCAGCTGCGGCATATTAAAACTTCTTTGGATATTTTCAATTGGGACACTGGTACAAGATTTTGATAATATTGTCTATGGACAGATTATGACCATAGGCAGTTCTAAGCATTCCTTCAAACGAATCCAAGTATCGGTTTATAGAATCGTTTTCATGATTGGGGAAAAAGGCACTGATTAACTCCAAGGATTCGGTCAAAAAGAGCTGGGGGAAAGAATCGGCTAATGAAAGCATTTAGAAGTTCATCCCATGTTTTGATAGTTCCTTCGTTGAGTTCTTCCAGCCATGTTTTTGCTTCTCTAGTGAGTGATAAGGGAAACATCATTAGGCGGACAACTTCATTTTTGGAATCTCTGTATTTAAACATATTACAAATTCCAAGGAATTCATGAATGTTTTTATGAGGATTGGTTTTGGTTCTACCATCGAATTGGTTTCCTTTGATGAGAGTCAGGTGGTTACCTTTAATGGCGAATTCATTTGCGGTTTCAGGAATGATGATTGCGGAACCGGGAGTCGGAATGACAACATAGTCGGCAGCCCACATGGGTTCATCATCCATGGGATTGAGATTTTTAAGGGTAACAAGAAAGTGATGGAAATAATTGATGTCGAGAATTAGCGGATAGACAACTCTCGGGTGTTGAGGTGGATGGTTTCTTTGATCGAAGGGAACTCTTTTGTTTCGCCGACGAAGTCTTCGATTCAGAGTACGTTCAGTTTCAGGTAACGGTTCAACAAGTTCAGAGTTGGAAGAACATGTATGCATCCAAAGGAGAATTTTCCTAGGTCAGTTTGCCAGAAAACTGTACGACAATTTTTTAAAAGAGGGAAGGTTAATTCTTTTTAAAAGGTTTGATTACAAAACAGCTTTGAAATCCCCGGCAGCGGCACTAAAAACTTTGATGTGTTTCAAAAGCTTTAAATTTATAATGACTGAAAATCCCAATTATATGGAAACACACGGGTAAAAGTATAACCCACGTATGTAGTATAATCTCTAGGTAAGATCAGGTCGTCCACAGGGATTTGCATAGTGTCAAATAATGAGCTAAAAAAATATAATTTAACAAATGTGAGAAATATGACTACTCGAATAATTTGATATAATTCATAAGCAATGGTAATAGTTACGATCTTAAACTTAGGACTTTAATTTACAAAAAGTATTTTCTCGTTAGAAAACGTTTTCACAAATTAACTTGCTTAACTTAAGACTTATGTTTAGCTAACTCGATCAGATGTGTCACTCAAATAATCCAGTTACTATTATGTCAAATCTCTTTCTGTTTATCAAATAATGTAAGTGGATTTCTCATCACAGACGATAAAGATCATAGATAAACCTTTAAAACTATATAGATCACAACGGGTCTTTCGACCTATACCGGTGTAAGTATACAATCAAAGTTGATAATCAAAGTTGACAAGATCAGACACGATAGGATTATAACAAAAGCTTAAGATTAACAAGATCGTAATTATACCAAATGTTTATTCATTATATTATTTTCACCGAGTAGTCATGAGAGATTTAGTCTCCCATGGCTATGAAGTTCATAACAAGCTTAAATTGATAAACAAGAAACATGCTGTAACCGCGTAAGAGTATGGATCAAAACTTTCCTGTAACAAGTATGGAATCTAAGTACACTCTCTTATTCTTAAAACTATGATATTATTCTTCCTCGTTCTTCTTGATTTGATCTTGATTTGTGTGGCACACTTGGTGTGTTAATGCGATAGTATTTAATGACTTCATTTATTTTTTGTAGCCATATGGGAAGTGCGGCGCACAATCTTTTAAGTGCGGCATACTTAGGGAGTTAATGCACTATTTTGACCGAGCCTTTAATTCTTTTGACTTTGGGGAGAAGTGCGGCCCACAAAGGGTAAGTACGGCGCACATTTGCACTTTTTAGCTTGAGACTTTATCTTTTCTTGTATTTTGCTTTCCGAAGTGTATAAGTACTTGATCTTTCCTTTATTTGAGCTCGGTATGTTTTCAAGTGAACCTCCAAGTATTTCATGCTATTAAGTATCGAAAGTTCACGAGAAATGATAAAATATATATAAATAACGCCATCAAAAACATGTATAATTTAGGCGTTATCAGACACCTAGGGTAAGTATGGTTGGGCCAAGCTCGACTTTGGTTGGGCTTCTGGCCTATAACTCTTACAATATTAGATTAAACCTCAAGCCCTTGTACCCGACTAGCCTATTATAGTAGTTACAAAGTTTCTTAAACATAAAGACCCGACTCATTCTATAATGACTTTTACTTTCTTTGTTCGGCTCAATATTTTGAGGGTAACAATCTCCCCCAAAGTAAAATCATCAAAATTCCTTATCTTTAAGCTCTTGTAGTCTTGGGTCTTGATCTTGAACTTTGTTGTAGTAGACTTCGTTCCTTCATGCTTTTGTGATCTTTGATCTTAAGCCTTTGTCATTGTCTTTCTATTTTGTCTTTTGTTCCGAGATCTTTAAATCTTTTATTGTTGTGCATGAACTTAATAGAAGTAGCCGACACTATAGTCATTGTTTTATGAATATCGGTACTTTCTTTCTTGAACATCCTTGAATTGCCTTGTGTTTTGGACCAACATACCCATACTTTGCATAATCTTGAAAACTGAAAATCTCCCATGATGTACCAATTGTCTTTTGAATCTTGAGGAAGGTCTTTGTCTTTGTACGTTCTAAGCTTTCTTGATTACTTAAAACTTTGATGCTAATAGTATGTCTTTGAATCTTGAGTATGCGCATGTGGTCATGAATATGATAGTGCTGAAATGAGGTAGTTACTCCATCATAAACCATCATTTATAGGGTTTAGCAATAAAAAACAGATATGGACGGATGTCTTGTTCCTACGGTGAAGTTTGGTAATGTTACCTCCGGTTATGTGAGGACCATTTTATAGTATAAATAATGTACTTGCGTCATTAGGATTCAATTCATGAATGAATCTCCTTAACAGGTTTTCCAGCTGAAAGTGTCGTTTATCTAAAGCTGACACGTCTAGAGACGCTAACGAAGCTTTTTGATATTCCACAACTGTTCCTATATCCAGATTTCCTTGCAAGTTAGTTTAACAACGAACATAAATCTGTGAAGTATGCAACAATAATTTTAGGTGTTTCCCGTCAAATCCCAATACCTGGATCACATTAGATCTCCAGTTAGCACAAGTTGGATTCTTATAGAATCGCGCAAGTCACCTGACGTAGTGCTGTTTAATGTTGACATTGGAAGGATTTTGATCCGTCATTGTGAAATACTAAAGAGTATCACTCTGAATGTTTTGGCAATATCATAAGGATAATGCGTAGGACTTTTTAATATCACTTGGAATATGGGCAAATGTTTGTCATTTTAGTGTCCTAATGAGATTTATATTTGATCTTTGTGGCTCTAGACTTGATTTGTGTGCTTTGTTTTAGTGATCGAAGGCTAAACCAGATTGCCACCTTTTCGATATTGACGTTCTCGGAGTGAGAAGTCAATAGAAGCCGTGTTAATCTCCGTGACAAATGAGACAATAATCTTTTAAAATAAACTTAAATGGTTGGGGAGGATTGTGCAGTGCATCACTAGGTCCATGATGTCTTTCTTCAATATCAAAATTCATCCTGGTGAAGACTGATAGCATATGTATTGACCCAGTTTCTGCCTAAGGTGTATGGAGAGCTTCTTTCTTTTCACCCTTTATCATACCTTATCTTTTTCATTCTTCAACCCCTTTAATGTTTACTAAGACATCCTTACTAACACCTTGTTGCGATAGTTCCAATGTTAGCTCATGCCTTAGTCAACATTATACCCTGCTCTCATTCTTCTCCAAATCATACCTAACGACTGCTATGTCTAACTATGGAATGTCCTTAGGTAGATCCCTCTGGTTCTGGTTGGATTAGAGGACAATATCTATCATTAACCACCTTATGACTTCAGAATCGTTGTGAATTAACTGGTTGTTGGGTATTTGATCGTCACCATAAAACCATTGAAAATCAATCAAAATGTTTTTGATATAAATCAAAACGTTTGACACTTTGAAAGATTTATCTTTTATTGACACGGTGGTTTCATGCCTTAAGGTAACTTGAATCATATCACAAGTAATTTTACACATGGCTAAACTTTCAGAGGACAACCAATGTGCCAGGTCCGATACCCGGACTCCTATGCTTGGTAGACTGCCTTTGCCGTATCATAGCAACAACGTGAGTCGATGCAACAACATATTCGATTATACTGTCGGGGTAAGGAGAATGGGGTAAACATTTTAAAGTCAATTGATGAAGATGGGGACCACGCGAGTAATTGTTGCTGAAGGAACTGAAGGTTCACTCAATCTGGGTCCTGAACGACCTCGACTTTATTCGGATCTGTCATAGGATGAGAAGGATAGGTACAATGCAGACATTCGGGCAACAAACATCATACTTCAAGGGTTACCAAAAGATATCTATTCACTTATTAATCATTACACTGATGCAAAGGACATATGGGACAATGTGAAGATGCTTTTTGAAGGATCAAAATTAACAAAGGAAGACCGTGAATCACAACTGTATGATGACTTTGAACACTTTCGACAGAACAAAGGCGAAACCATTCACGACTACTATGTCCGGTTTGCCAAACTCATTAATGACATGCGGAACATCAAGATGACAATGTCAAAAATACAGTAGAACTCAAAGTTTGTGAATAACATGCTGCCTGAATGGGGTAGATTTGTTACAACTGTGAAACTTAAGAAAGGCCTGAAGGATTCAAACTTTGATCAACTATATGCTTACTTGAAGCAACACGAGGCACATGCCAATGAGAATAAGATGATGTTGGAACGCCTCACACAACAGACAGTTGATCCTCTTGCCTTGATGTCAAATGTTTCACCTCAACATTATCATTCTCAGTCATCAACAAATCCACCGACCACATATCATCAACCACAGTCTGCTGACACCCCACAATCTGATTTGGGACTTTCTCCAACTGACAACCTAATCGAGAACCTAACCAACACACTTGCCTTACTCACCCAGTCATACAAAACCTTTCTTCCTCAAACAAACAATCAACTCAGAACCTCATCAAACCCAAGGAATCAAGCTACTGTACAAGACGGCAGGGTTTGTTCAGAATGTCCAGGGTCGACAGAACAGAGGACAGGGTAATAATGCACGGGGTGCAGGTACAGTTGGTTATGGAAGAGCACAGAACAGAGTAGGGAATGCCAATCCGGGTCAAGCTAGACAGGTTAAGTGCTACAACTGCAACGGGGTAGGTCACATAGCGAGGAACTGCACTCAACCCAAGCGTCCACAGAACTCCGAGTACTTCAAAGACAAGATGTTGCTGATGCAAGCTCAAGAGAATGGGGTAGTCTTGGATGAAGAGCAGTTATTGTTCCTAGCTGGTGGACAGGACAATGCTTTTGATGAAGATGTGGATGAGCAACCAGTTCAAGACCTAGCTCTCAATGTGGACAATGTGTTTCAAGCTTATGACTGTGATGCATATGATTCTGATGTTGATGAGGCTCCTATGGCACAAACTTTGTTCATGGCTAATCTATTATCCACAGATCCAGTTATGATGAAGCCGGTCCGTCTTATGATTCGGACGTCTTATCTGAGGTACAAGATCATGATCACTATCAAGATGCTGTTTGTGATCATCATGACGAACACGAGATGCACGACGATGTACAACCAAACCACGTTGTTGACTCACATGCTGATTATACGAGTGATAGTAATATGACTCCTTATGATCAGTATGTAAAGGACAACGCAGTACCGGTTGTACAAAATAATGCATCTATGGTTCCAAATGATGCATATGTGATGATAGATAATGACTTGCATGAATCTGATGTCCTATCTGTCTCTCATACACCCAGGAATACAGTAGTTAATAATTTGTTAAATGCTGAACTTGCCACATATAAGGAACAAGTGGAACTGTATGAAAGACGGGCCAGGTTTGAATTAACTGAACGGGAACAAAAGATTGATGAGCAACTAAGGATAGTTATTTGTGACCGTAATATTAAGGAAGAGAATTTGAAAAAGGAACTTCATTCTATTAAATTGCAACTTGCATCTACCATCCAACATAACAAGTTAATGGTAGATGAAGTTACATCTTTGAAAAAGGATTTTAATCAGAAAGAAAATAAGTACCTTGAAGAATTTTTGGACTTAAAAGCTTTAAAAGATAAGGTCGAGGATAAATTATTCAAACAAGGCCAGTCTATTCAAACAGTTCACATGATGTGTAAACCTAGGTCGTATTATGATGAAGTGAATAAGGTAGCCATTGGCTACAAGAACCCCCTATGTCTACATCGTGCAAGGCAAGTTCAGCCTGCCCTGTATAGTGGTCATGTAATTGTCACACCCAATCATGCACCGGCCGTAGTACGTGACTGTGAGGAGACCCTAGAACAATCTGAAATTTCTAGGAAGAAAATGCATGATAAAATGAAAGCTAAAGCATGTGTAGATAATAAGGTCAATTTCACACCGCCCAATTACTCGAAAGAGAATTTTTTAGCGACCTTCACACCACAGAAACAACTGACCCCAGAACAATTATTTTGGTCTCAAGATATTGTTAAAATGAAAGCTGAAGCTCTCAAAGAGCAGAACACCAGACCCATCAAAGCGTTAACTGTGTATCCTCCAAATACACCTGCAACGCTTGTCCCCAGAGTGCTTCCAACCAAAAGTCAAGTGAAAATCAACATTTTTACACTTAGACAACTGTTTTCGGAATTTGATAAAACTTGTAATGAGAGAAAAACACACACACACACTTTTACAAAAGTGAGCTTCACCCCTCCATGGAAGTATGGAGGGGGTATTTATAGTC
>BQNB010045284.1:0-2500 GCA_026074375.1 Tanacetum coccineum
GAACACTAATTCATACCAACGTATCAAACTAATTAACGTGTAGGCAAATGCACCTACTGTTTGCTAGGGTAAGATGACGATACGATTTGTAGGATCGTTTAAATCATAACACGGGTGATGATTCGAGTGGTTTAGCTAGTTTCTAGTGAGAGAAACACAAGAGAGAGATTCTAGAGAGAGAGAGAGTGTATGTGTTTTGAAGTGTAAAAGATTTGACTAGCTTGCCTCTTCCAAAGTTGGAAGACGCTTATATAGTTTTTACAAAATACCGGGTATTAGAACCCGGCTTAAAACCGAAAGACATACGATTAACTATTACACTACGAACTATTATAAACAATAAATATACGGGGTGACCGAGTCTTTTACTCATATCTAACACGATTGTTGGACAATGAAAATCCCGTTGGAGATATGTTTTATTCATACGATATTTCTAGAGTACATAGCATAATGAAACCCTAATAGACCCTGAGCCCATAAACTGGGCCGGGCCTATTTATCCTCTAATACGCCCCCGCAGTCCGAGAGGCAAAATCGCGAAAGCTCGGACTGATAATCAAATCACAAAGTTTGATGGTGAAACTTTGTGTGTTCTCTATTTCATAAACATATCCAATATATATAGATGTACAATAAGATAAGGCCTATCAATACAATGAGATAAGACCTACGAGTGTACAACCCATCAATATTAAATGAGATTGATAATCAAATCACAATTACTAAAGATACGGTCAAACACACCGATATTCATTATGTCGATTGATATTTGCCAACTAATACGCCCCCGCAGTTTGAGCGGGAGGAGGCCGTACGCTCAAACTGGATCGAAATTCTTCAAACAATGCGGAAGGCAGCCCCTTGGTGAAAATATCAGCATATTGAAAAGCGCTTCTTCTTTTATCATCTTCTTTGTTGTTTGTTGAGACGGAAGAATAATTGTATTCGCCGGCATAGTGGTTTAATTGTTTGCGGCTTCCTCCTTTGCGTGACGTTTATTTTTACGTCATGGCTTTTTGCCTTTAGGTAGGAGCGCAAAATTTTTGACCAGCTATTTTCGAAAAATACAATGATCTCCGGTGGTTTCCTACATCTTCTTTGTTGTTTGTTTGAGCGGAAGCATAATTGTGTTTAGTGGCATTGTGGTTTATTGCTTGCGGCTTCCTCCTTTGTGTGACGTTTATTTTTACGTCATGGCTTGCTTTGCCTTTAGATAGGAGCGACAATTTATCAACCAACTATTTTCGAAAACTACAATGATCTTCGCTGGTAAAACAAAGATTAAAAGACAAAGTTTGATGATGGCTTGCTATTCAACTAAAGCCGTTGCGGGGAGACGTTTGGGAAGTGGTTACTGAAAGGTGGATTTAGGTACTTGAGGTACTTGATTTATTTTTCTAGAGAGAGCTCAAGCATATGAGGTACTTGATTTATTCGTATTACAGCTAATAAGAGGATAGGAAAAGATACATTTGGGATCCCTCCGAATCATCGGTGATTTGCCGATGACCGGAGCTATTTTGTGATAAAGGGTTACTGTTTTTGAGGATCTACAATGGCGTCTGATACCATGAAAGAATGATAAAAGGGTAATGTAGAATGGTAATGTGTTTCGTATTTTATTCCTCAACACATGATTGATACTTACAGATTACAAGGAGATTAGGATAAGGATGAGATTGGAATACACCTCATACACAAGATAAAGATAACTATTAAACAACTAATTGACAGCTAACACTCCCCCGCAGTCCGAGCGGCGAAATCGCGAAAGCTCGGACTGGAGTAGGAAACTAAAAAAGAGAAAAATAATAGTCGTGCGAATTTGTGACCTTAGCACAAATCACCATCACAAATTACGGGATAATTCAAAGTATCATAATAACAGACAATAATTCAAAGTATTCTCACCAACAGAAGATATAATAAAAACAAAATAAAATGATTTTTTTTGTTGGCTGTCAAATGGTCCGACGAGGATAACTCTACTAGTGTGTCCATCATATTCTTTTCTCTGACCCCACTTGTTGATGTTGGAAAGCCCCATGCCCCTTCACAGTTCACACAAGCTCCCACCAACCTTCTTGTTGTGACCTAATTCATTTCTTTTTATACTTTCACCTTTACCATCACATATATTCTCACAAATTACAATCAACTCCGATATGATAAAACTGTCTGCCCCCTATCTGTAGATGAAGAGTGAAGAGTCACAACGACTATGATGAAACCCAACCCGAGCAGACTATGATGAAGAGTGAATAACCAGGCGGCTTTAGCCAAAGCAAGGTTGGTGTTGATCATCCTTTTCCGAAGCGTTGGAGAATGGGTAAGAAAGATCCATGATTTTACGATGGAGTCAGCCGTGATCCATTCGTCGGTTGGTGGATCAGATGTGGACGTCGATCCATCGATGTGGTTTAGCACGTTAAAGTTGCTGCAGTGCCCTTTGAAAAAGTAACTCCATGTGGAGTAGTTTGCTTCCTAAAGATCGAGT
>BQNB010045284.1:10000-44368 GCA_026074375.1 Tanacetum coccineum
TAGATGACAGACTAAACAAGTCTATATGTAGAAGTTCTAAGATTCTTTTACTTGAAATCACATGTCTAAGTTTATGAATTGCATAGACTTGCTTTCATATTCTACATGCAACTCAAGAATGATTAGCAAACTTTAACTTAGGAAATTTACCTACTAGCTCTTTAGAAGCTAAGTTTTGGATTAACATCATGTTAGCATGTCCTAATATCTGCCAAAGAGTTGAGCTATCTATTAGGGATGCAAAACAAAAAGCATATCCGGAGTAATCTCCCACATTACGCATATGAGCATTATCTATACTACACATATCAAACTTATGCGCTATGTTACTAATAATAAAATAAGAGTTACCTTCACCGACGATTCTTTCTTTCTTCATCCTTTCGGCTTATCTATATTCACACACATTGTGTGAAGTGAATGCTTTTCTACTACCAGTGATATCCTTACTACTTTCATTGTCGACAATCCAAGAATCCGGGTGGAGATATCATTCATGACATGTCTATCATAACAAACATGAAATTCAAACTCTTGGTCCTCATTGTATTTTGGGTCCATTGAGGCTAGTATAAAACATTTCCAAGTTATGTATCCTTGGATCTTGGAGCAAGATACAAAGTGTCTCAAGACCAAATCTTGAGAATATTGACCAATAGATGTTTTGGGGAGGTGATAACGCGCATTTTATACATATTTCTACATGCGTTACCTATGCTTATATATATATATATATATATATATATATATATATATATATATATATATATATATATATATATATATATATATAGTAGGGATCCAGTGAGAAGTAAATTAAAATAAGAAGTGGTGAGAAGTGACTAAAACCACACATTTGAGATGCAACGACTTACATTAGATGCATTTTTATTCATCTAGATGCACCATTTTGAGTTTCGAAAGTTAATTTGATGTGTAGATGGTGCAAATTGATTTTCATGATTTTGGCACATGCAGAGGAAAAAAACAAGACAAATCATAAAATGCATCTAATATACGTATATGCATCTAATTAAAAAACTAGAAAACACATTATGATTGCGCTTAAAATGCATCTAAGATAATAGACATGCATCTAATTTAGTCTTGCATCTCCGGATAATTCGTTTATAGTTTTACTTCTTATCCTTCTTATTTTTAAGAAAACTTCTCATTTGATCCTGATCCTAATAAATATATATATATATAATATAAATGATAAGATATATATAAATATAAAATAATATATAGTATATATATAAAATATAATATGAATATAAATCGGTTAATTATAAGAACTTTTGATACTTAATAGACTATATTTGCTATTTTAGGTTCATAGTACATGTCGTGGAAGAAAACGGAAGAATACACGAAGATATGGAACTTAAACGAAGAAGTAAACTCAAACTCAAAGCTTCCCGACACCTGTCCACTGTTTTGGCCATAACTCGGTCATACGAACTCGGATTGAGTTGATTCAAGCAGCCACGGAAAGAGAATTCAATTATCTACAACTTAGAAAAATGTTCAGGAGCTATAAATGCCCGAAATACGCCACACATTCTAATAAGTGTGGCTTACTTTTATGCAATTATGACGAATGCTCTTGGATGAGGTTGGCACTTAATGCAACCGATCACTTGCCTTCCTACCCTTGTTCTCCACGTTTTTGGGCACCCCTAGATCCTATAAATCAGTCCCATATCACAAATTAACCATAAGAACTCACAAGAGAAAGAATCAAATTCATAAGGGTGAAACTTACACCAAGTTCACCCTTAATCACACTTACGCTTAATCACAGCTGTGTTGGACGAATTACCCACTTGTTTCTCGTTTCTAGAAATGTAGTGACAGTACCTTAAAGGTCCGGAACAATAGAAGTTGGTATCTTGGGTTATTGATAGTAGTTTTCGGTTGGGAAAACTTGTAATCGCCATCTTTTGATCTTATAACGTTGGTATACTTCTATTATCTTTTGATATGAAAGTTTCTGAATTTATGAGTTTAATATGTGTGTTACTTGTTTGATTATGGAGTAGTCGTTAATGGTTGGTTTGGCATTATGTGATCTTTGATATGATGCGTTTGGATATGTGTTTATTAGATTGGTAAAACATATTTGATATAAGAGCATAGGCCAAAAAGGTTCTTTTATATATGTGTTCTATGATTCCAAAATATATATTGGATATAATAACGTCTAAATGTCGTAAGGATTCATTGTTATTAATCAATATAATCCACTAGTTACACTTAAAGGCTGAAAGGATTTGTGACTTGTGATATCTTTATTCTCTAAACTTGTAAACACTATCCTAAACACTTCTATGTCTTAGTGATCATTGCCTAAACAAACATGCTTTAATTCCTTCCTTGAATAATCTCTTAATCGCTTTCTTTACAATATTTGATATATGCACGATTTGGTTAATTTGATAAATGACAATCATTTTAGCCTTAGCACCTTGATTACAAACTGTGAAAACTACAATTCTCTTGGGACGACCTGGACTTACCTAAGCTATATTACATACAAAAGGGTATACTTGCCCATGTTGTGTTTTTAGTTAAAATCGGTATTTCAAGTATTATAAATTTAAAGCTTGCAAAACACACATTAAGTTTTGGGCGTCGCTGTCAGGGAATTGTTTTAAGTTGTTATTAGTTTGTTTGCTTGTTTTTGGTGCTATTTGTTTGCTTAAACTACTTAATTTCTTGAATTTTTGTGTTCTGTGTCTGCAAGTATGCCGCACTTCTGTTGGAGTGCGGCGCACTTTCCCTGTTTTTATTTGAATTTGTGTCTTGTAAAACCTGCAAGTACGCCGCACACACTTTGGAGTGCGTCGCACTTCTGCATATGATCAAACTTGTTTCTTAACTGATTAATTTCAGTATCCAAAAACCCAAACTACTTTCTTAGGTTTCATAATCATCTGATTATAAGCCATGTAAATTTGTATATATATTTTATTATCATTTTCGGAAGAAAAAAACTAAAATTTTTACTTTTGTTATTTTGTTATTGTTATTTTCATTTGTTGATTGTATTTGCCTTTTATTATTCCTGCTTATTCAGTTATATATGCTTATCTTGTTTTAATCTGAAACTTAAAAAATACTAATAATAATTTAACAGTCGAGAAAACATAAATATTTAAAAAAGCCGGCGCACTTTTCCTAAAGTGCACCTTACTCTATCCAAACCTAGAAAACCCGTCGTACTTTACTTAAAGTACGCCGCACTTATCCTTCTAAACCAAAATTATTCTCTTCTATCTGAAAAAAACAATAAACTTTTTATCTATTTATCCTTTCTTTTTCAAATATATTATTAGTATTATTAATATATATATATATATATATATATATATATATATATATATATATAGATAAAAATATAAATATATTAGCCTTAAAATATGTATAAATTCACAATCTTGGGGAATACAACTGGTAAAAGCATTATCTAAATTAAATAAAAATATAAAAAAGAAGACTTGTAAGATTAAAACTATCCAAAAAAAATCCGTCGAGATCGAAGTACTCAAATCTTCAACTCAACATTCCTCCGTTAATGATGTTTTTGTCTTAAATATATCTGAAGAGGATGTCGAAACCCAACAAATAATAATTCTCGATCCTAATGATCAACCCATGTGGGAAAGTGCTGAGACTGTAGCATCGACTCCTTATTCTGCCATTGTTCGACCCGATGTTGATGACAACTTTGTTATCAATAGTACCCACTTGAAAATGATTTGGAAAAATAAATTCGATAGTTATCTGCGGGCTGATCTGTATGACCACATCCTTGAATTTCTCGCAATTTGCCACATGTTCAAATATGGTGAAACTCAAAGTGAAGTTGTCAAGCTTTTGATATTTCCACTATACTTGTGCGATAAAGCTAAAACATAGTTTCACGAACTTAATGAAGAGTCTATAACATCATGGGATCAAATGAGAATAGCCTTTATAAGCAGATTCTTCCCACCTTTGTTATTTGAACGTCTTTTACTTGAAATCATAAATTTCTCTTAAAACGTATGTGAATGTCTAACCGACGCTTGGTTACGACTCAAGAACATGCTTCAAAAATGTCATGGGCACGGTCTGACCAAAGGAGCTATTATTCAAATATTCTATTACGGTCTAGACAAACCTACTCAAGAAATCCTAGATGGAACAGCAGTAGGAATCTTCCTCTACAAAAGTCCAAATCAAGCTTTTCAACTTCTTCAAGACAAAGTCCTTTTTAAACTTGATTGGTCCACTAAATCTAAAAATGAACATCATCAAAAAGTTGTTGCTTTCGCCAATGGAAGTAATATTAATAATGATAATTCTCGATTAATGGAAAAATTGGAGGTTCTAATTATAAAAATGGATTCTCAATTTATAAGCTTAAAAGAAGAATTATAAGATATGCGTAACAAATATTATGACCTTAGAGATAACCACGCTTCTAAAAACCGCATGAACGATGACACGCCGATGTGTGAACGTTATGAAGCAAATTACATCCAATCTGTAGGTTATCAAAACTGAGATTCTCTTGATTCGTGTTCTCGCCTATCTCAATATGATCAACCTCAATCTAAACAGATATCGAAAAATTAATCACCAAATTTTTGGATGGCCAAAGATGTTAATACAAATAATGTCTAAAAACGTTATTTATATTTTTCGACCTCTTAATGTTTTGATAATAACAAAATGTAAAAACGTTTACGATAAAAATAAACGTTTGCTAATTATTAATCGTAAAATTCCATTTCTAAGATTAGTAATCACTTAAGGTATGAGCAAACAAATCATTAAGCATGATTAGTGATCAAGAAAATATTTTTCTCTTAATCATCACATTTTTATAAAAGTATTTCACAAAAATAATTATACAAAATATTTTCTAATTAAAAAGAAAAGTTTTATTTAAAACTTAAATTTGAAATTCAAATTTTCCCCCCAAAATGGAAGGTTCCATAACAGATACAACCTTCCCCACAAAAAGACAAAAACAGGAGCGTAGTCTACTGGGCGGCCCCCTTATAGGTCCGGCGGCCCCCAGATATATTTGGGACCGCCGGGACCGCCCTTAGTGACCGTTGGGTTTTCCTGCCTATAAATACCGCTCCATTCCTAGCAGAAAATCAGACATTTTTGCGCGAATTTTTTAGATAACTTTCTCTCTTTAAAAATATTTTTTCTCTCTCTAAATCTCTTGATCACTAACATTCTTAGATCTTGTTTCAAGTGATCTAATCTCTTCTTCTTATCTCTCCTCTCAATCAAGTGCAAGAGATGAACATTCATTTTCGCCAAGAAACGAATTGTTATTTAGTGATCTCTCCTCTCTTCTTATAAGTATCAAATCTCTATTGTAATTATCTTGTGTAATTGTGTGATTCAGATTGTGTGTAAATCCGATAGTGTAGATCTTGTGAGTGTATAGTGTTTGTGAAGTGGTAGATTGGTTCTAGCTAAGATTAGGACTCGACATTTAGCTTAGTATCGGAAAATAACATAAGCGACGTGTAAACAGTTTTCTCTGCCTGAAGGGAGCTTGTTGACATAGTGAAATCTCGAGTAGGATACTCGGGGAGTGGAGTAGGGTGAAAAAGAGCTTCGTAGCCAAACCACTATAAATCTTAATGTCTTGGTTTGATTGTTCCTTCTCTCATCTCTTTATATTGTTGTGATTGTTATTTAGCATTAGTTTAGATATTTACTTTGTTGATTCATATTGTTGATTGGTTGAACATACTACTCGAATCTAAGTATTTTGAAAGCAAACTTTTAAAACGTAAAAAGAACTCGTAAACTATTCAACCCCCTTCTAGTTTCCACAATTGGTATCAGAAGCCAAGGTCATTCAAGATTTTTAAAATATATTGTATTTTAAAGCTTGGATCGATTTATGGATTCCGAAAAATATCTAGAAGGGCAATCCATGCAAAGACCACCACTTTTTGAAAGTGATAGTTTTACTTATTGGAAAAATAGATTCGAGACATATGTTAAATCAAAAGATCTTGATCTTTGGCATGTTATTACTAACGGTGATTTTTAACCTATTCAATAAAATCCGGAAACCAAATTAGATGAGGTTATCCCTTTTGAAAAACAAAGTGACGATCTTAAAAAAAAAGCTTGCGAAAAATAACGAAGCTAAAATGGTCATTTACAATGCTTTGCCAAGAAAGGAATATGAAAGAATTTTTATGTGTAATAGGGAAAAAGAAATTTGAAAAACCTTGTTAATCACCCGTAAAGGTAATAACCAAGTCAAAGATAACAAGATCGACCTTTTGGTATAACAATATGAACAATTCATCATTTCTGAAGATGAAACTATAGATAGTGCTTTTGCTAGATTTAATACTATCATTACTAGTCTAAAAGCTCTTGATGAATGTTTCTAGCAAGAATTATGTTAGGAAGTTTCTTAGGGCTCTACATCCTAAATGGAGAGCAAAGGTCACGACGATTGAAGAGTCGAAAGACTTAACATTACTGTCACTTGATGAACTCATTGGGAATCTCAAAGTTCACGAGATGATCATCAAGAAAGATTCTGAAATAGTCAAAGCTAAGGGAGAAAGAAAATCTCTTGCTTTAAAGGCTAAGAAAGAATCTAGTGATGAAGAGTGTTCGACTTCTGGAAGTGAAGATGAAGAATACGCCATGGCGGTTAGAGACTTCAAGAAGTTCTTTAAGAGAAGATGTAGATTCGTGAGACAACCTCGAAACGACAAAAAGACGTTCCAAAGAAGCTGCGATGACAAGTACGGTAAAGGCGATAGAAAATACTTTAGATGAGGCGACCAAATCATCTTATTGGAGAATGTCCAAAACCACCGAAAGACAAGAACCAAAGAGCTTTTGTCAGAGGTTCTTAGAGTGATAGCGGTGAAGAAGATGATGAGAAGGTCAAAGGCGAAACATGTCTTGTAGCTCAAGCATCAAGTGAGGTATGTTCTTAATCCTCTTACTTTAGTGATGAAAACTCATCAATAGATGATTTAGTCATAGATAATGAATATGATAAACCGTAAAAAATGAGTTTAAAGATAATCACTAAAAACAAAAGATTAAAAGCCACTAGAAATAGTTTAGAAAAGGAACTTAGTATTCTAAAAGAAAAAGTGTCTACACTCAAGAAAAATAAGGGAGTTGATCTCGAATGTGTAAAATGTCATATGCTTAAAGTTGAGAATGAAAAACTTAAAGAGGAAGCCATTAGATTAAATAAATTTGAAAAGAGTACACATTGTCTAAATGAGATGCTAAGTAATCAAAAACCATTCGATGAAAAATTAGGTTTAGGGTTTAGTTCATTTGAAGCATCATCTAGTGGAGCTAATTTTTTTTTGTGAAGGCTAAAAAAAAAGGCGTCCTCTGATGGAGGTCCCATAAATATGGGCGGCCCCAATATTGTACAAGTGGCCCCCAAAATAGTTATGGGACCGCCAGCAGCTATGCCTGGATATGAGAAAAGTATGTTTTTTCAAAAATCTATTTTGGGTCATAGACCAAAACACATAATAGTAAACTATGTCAAAGTTTCCATTGCTAGTGGTAATGAAGTTAAACAATTTTATAAGCCATTGTCAAAACCCGAAGTTAGATTCTCAAAACCTAATTTTAGATCAAAAACTACACCACCTAGAATAGTCAATAATATTTATTATCGTCCTAAGACACCGCAACCAAAAAGGAACGTTGGTCGACAAAATCAACCTCGTGGCTTTCCCGTAACTTGGAACAATTTCCAACGTCAAAGTTACATGCCATGGAAAATGTGTCTTCCATTCCTACATCCCAACCAATTGCATCAAATGCAAGGGATGTTTAACACTAACAACTTTGGACCTATGAGATATTGGGGACCAAATGTTTGAGTTATTGCCATATATAAATAGATATGCCATGGAGTCAATTTGGAACCCGATGAGTAGATAAAGGATAGCGGATGCTCCAAACACATGACGGGTAACCAAAAGCTCTTCTCAAGCAACAAGGCATACAACGGAGGTAATGTCATTTTTGGTAGCAATCTTCACGGTAACATCATTGGCAAAGGTATGATTTCGAATGACTCTCTCAAAATAGATAACGTGGAACATGTAGATAACTTAAGATTTAACTTGTTAAGTATAGGACAAATATGTGATAATAAGTGTAGAGTAACTTCCTCTAAACATGATAGTGAAATCTCTAAGGATGGCAATGTCATAGGTAGAGGTATTAGGAAGAAAGGCTTATATGTGATGAAATTAGGAAATAAGCCTAAAGACCAAATTTGTCTAGAAACGATTGATGAAAACTCCAAGTTATGGCATATGAGATTAGGTCACGCAAATATGCGTCTCATTCAATCGTTAGCATCTAAGGAATTAGTTAGAAACTTACCTAAGCTTAAGTTTGATCAACACTTCTGTGATGCTTGCAAAATTGGAAAACAAGCTCATGCTAGTCACAAGGCTAAGAATATAGGCTCAATGACTAGATGCTTAGAACTCCTTCATAAGGATCTCTTCGGTCCATCCGCCGTATGGAGTTACGGAGGAAACCGTTGCACCCTAGTCATAATAGATGACTACTCTAGGTATACTTGGACTAAATTCCTTAAGGATAAAACCGAAGCCTTCGATCAATTTAAAATTGTTGGGATCAAAAGACTTCATGATGATCTTGGAGTTAATACTGCTAAGTTAGTGCTGCTGGTATAAAAGTTAATGCTGCTGGTTACAACTGCTGAAAGATTACAACTGCTAGAAGAGTTTCCACTGTCAGAAGGATAAAGACAAGAGAAAGGATTAAGATGAAGATTGTTTATCAAGATTACTTACGGGATAAGTATGATATATTTTTGTAAAGGATACGTATAAGTTATTTGTTTAGAAGATTATGATAATTTAGGAAAATATTATAAGCCTGTTAGCACTACTTGGTGTATAAAAAGGAGGTCCTAGGGTATAGAGTTTGATGTACCAAAATCGTATCAAATCGTATCAAAGTTCATAGTGTTATTCATAGCTTCAAGGTTTTGTAAACCATAACACTATTAAGAGTGTTCGTTTTATATTGAGGCTGAAAGTTTAGTAAACTGTTTGTTATTAATATTTCATTGAAATTCTTCTTAGTATCATTGACTAGATTCCGCATAGTCTTTGATATTCATAATCAAAGTTTATGTCATAGTTGTTTTGAATTTATTCAATACAAATTAAGCTTATACAAGCTAAGCAAGATCTATTATATTGGGATCAACAAGTGGTATCAGAGCTTGTGAGAAACTTTGAATAAGAAGAAATTCTACTACACACAAGATCTACTTTTCAAGAGGTTATTGATTCTCAAACTACTCAAACCATCAAGCTACCCATACTCCAACCTGGTGAGTATGATCTATGGAAGATAAGGATGGAGCAGTACTTACAGTGCATTGATTATACTCTATGGGAAATCATAGAAAATGGTAATGCACCTATAGTAACAAAACTTGTTGATGGTAAGGAGACTACTATCCCTCCTACAACTGTTGAAGAGAAGGCACAAAGAAGGGCAGAGTTGAAGGCAATAAGCACTTTGTTTATGGCCTTACCTAATGAGAACATACAAGGATGCTAAGTCACTGATGCAGGCCATTGAGAATAAATTTGGAGGTAATAATGCTACAAAGAAAACACAGAAAAATCTTCTAAAGCAACATTATGAAAACTTTGCTGCATCCAACACAGAGGTGATTGAACAAACCTATGAAAGGCTTCAAAAGATAATTAGTCAACTGGAGATGCATGGTGAAGTTATCTCTCAAGAATACATCAATCAGAAGTTCTTGAGAAGTTTGTCATAAGAATGGGCTATGCATACTATTATGTGGAGGAACAAACCAAAGATTGAAACATTGAGTTTGGAAGACCTCTTCAACAACCTGAAGGCTTATGAATCAGAGGTCAAGGGGACATCTAACTCAACCACTAACTCACACAATGTAGCCTTTCTATCTACTGGTAGCACTAACAATGCATCTGGAGTAGTTAATACTGCTTAGGGTGTTAATACTACTAGCACTCAGGGTGCTGATGATAGCTCAAAAACTAGTGAAAATTTTAGTAATGCTATGATTTATTCCTTCTTTGCTAGCCAACCAACTATTCCACAGCTTGATAATGAAGATCTTCAACAAATCGATCCTGATGATCTAGAAGAAATGGACTTGAGGTGGAACATTGCTATGCTAACTATGAGAGCAAAAAGATTCCTGAAGAATACTGGAAGAAAGCTGGACATAAACAACAAAGAAAGAATTGGGTATGAAAAGTCCAAGGTGGAGTGTTTCAACTACCACAAAAAGGACACTTTGCAAAGGAGTGCAAGGCACCCAGGAATCAAGACAGCAGGAACAAGGAACCTACAAGAAGAACTGTGCCAATTGAAGAAACTACTTCAAATGCCTTAGTGTCTCAGTGTGATGGCTTTGGATATGATTGGAGTGACCAAGCAAAAGAAGGTCCAACCAATTTTGCTCTCATGGCTTATTCTTCAACAAGTTCAAATTCTTATACAAACTTTGAGGTATCTAATGACTCAAATTGTTGTTCATCTTGTTTAGAATGTGTAAAAGATCTAAAAGAACAAAATGAACAATTAGTTAAAGAATTAAGAACAGCTAGGGTAAGTGCTGTCTCTTATAAAACTGGTTTAGAATCTGTAAAAGCTAGACTGGTAGTCTTTAAGAAAAATGAGTTTGTGTATGAGGAAGATATAAAACTCTTAAAACGTGAAGTTTATTTAAGAGATTTAAATATTGCAGAGCATAAAAGGAAGTTAGAATTGGTTACAAAAGAAAAAGATGAGGTTCAACTTACAGTACAAAAATTTGAAAATTCATCAAAAAGCTTAAGTAAACTTCTAGACAGACAAATAATGGATAAGTGTAAAACAGGATTAGGGTATAATGCTGTCCCACCTCCCTATACTGGGAATTTTATGCCACCTAAGCATGATTTAGTTTATCCTAGTCTAGATGATTTTGTTGAAGTGAATAAGTCTGCTAGTGAGTCTGTAGTTGAAAAGCCTACTGTTGAGACTAATGAACCTAAGAATGCTAGGAAAGAAAATGGAGCCCCAATTATTGAGGATTGGGTGTCTGAAAGTGAGGAAGAAGATGTGCCTAAGATTAAAACTGTTGAGATGTTTAATAAACCTAGTTTTGCTAAGATAAACTTTGTTAAGTCTACTGAGCAAGTAAAATCTCCTAGGAAAACATCAGTTGATAAAAATAGGCAAAACACACCTAGTCCTAGAGGGAACAAGAGAAATTGGAACCAGAAGATGTCTCAAAAATTAGGAAATAATTTTGAGATGTTCAACAAAGCTTGTCATGTGTGTGGTAGTTTTGAACATTTGAGGAAAGATTGCAATGACTGGTATAATAATCAAAGGTTTGAAAAACCAGTGTGGACCAATGTTCAAAGGGTGAACAAACAGAATTTCTCTAAATTTACTCACCCCAGTCCAAAAAGGAACATGGTTCCAAGAACAATCTTAACTAGGTCTGGCCCAATTTCACTTAATGCTGCTAGACCAGTTAATACTGTTCAACCAAGAACAACTGTGAATAATGCAGGGCCCATGAAAAATGTTATTAATAATGCATATTCAATTGCTAGAAGGTCTTTTAACAAAATAACAGTAGCTAATAACAGTAATTTTAATAAGAGGGTTAATATTGTTAATGATAAAAATGTTAATGCTGCTAGGCCAAATGCAGTAGTTAATACTGCTAGTCCAAAGCAGTTCTTAGTGCTGTTGTGGGAAACAAGAGAAATGTTGTTAAGGCCTCAGCATGTTGGGATTGGAGACCAAAACATAAAGTATTAAACCATGTCTCCACAAACAATGGTGCATCAATGTCCTTTAAAAGATTTGACTATGTTGATGCACAAGGCAGATCCAAGTCAGTAATGGCTTGGGTCCCTAAAAGAAACTAATTTTCTTACCATTATGTGCAGGGCAATCCACAGTAAGATTTAAAGGATAAATGAGTGATTGACAGTGGATGCTCTAGGCACATGACAGGAAACAAATCCTATCTTATAGATTATGAAGAAATCGATGGAGGATTTGTTGCCTTTGGAGGAAATTCCAAAGGAGGGAAAATTACTAGGAAGGTAAAATAAGAACTGGTAAATTGGACTTTGAAGATGTGTATTTTATAAAGGAACTAAAGTTTAACCTCTTTAGTGTCTCACAAATGTATGACAAGAAGAATAGTGTTCTTTTTACTGATACTGCATGTGTTGTTCTGTCTCCAGACTTTAAGTTAACTGATGAAAGTCATGTTTTGCTTAAAGTTCCTAGAAAGGATAACATGTACAGTGTTGATTTAAAGAATGTTGTTCCTTAAGGAGGTCTCACTTGTCTCTTTGAAAAAGCCACACCAGATGAATCTAATCTTTAGCATAGGAGGATTGGACATGTAAATTTCAAAACAATGAATAAACTGGTAAAAGGAAACCTTGTAAGAGGTTTACCTTCAAAACTTTTTGAAATTAATCAAACTTTGTTAGATATTAGAAAAAGACTCGATCACCCCATGTATTTTACTGTTTATTATAGCTCGTAGTTTAATAGTCAATAGTACGTTTTTCGGTATTAAGTCAGGTACGAATACCCAGTATATTGTAAGTACTATATAAGCCTCTTCCAACTTTGGAAGAGGGGTGCTAGTCATTTATTTCCTTTTCATTTAGAAACACATTTTCTCTCTCTAGAAAACTCTCTCATGTGTTTCTCTCTCTAGAAACTAGCCAAATCCAAGAATCGACCCCGTGTTATGATATATGATATACCACAATTGGTATCAGAGCATATGGGATGATTAGATCGTGTGTATGTGCAATTTCTTGCTTGTCTTAGATCAAAAAGTGTACCATTGAAGGCTCCTAGCTCGTTTTTGAAATTCTCTGAATTTTTGATGTTTGTATTGATAAAGTTTGGGTGTTTCTAGTTGCTATTGCCTTATGGTACTGTGTTGTACAAAAGAAATCAAGCAAAATCGTTCAAAAGGGTGATTTATAAGTGATTTGTGTGAAAAAAGTCGTTGTTCTTCGTGGAGGGTTGCCAGAATTTCTTCACGGCGGTTTGCTGAAATATAATATTTTATTAGTGGGTTACAACCCTCTGACCACTCGGGCTGGTTGCTTAGGTGGCGAGGTTGCCTCAAGAGGCGAGTGTGTTACTAAGCAGCGAGTTGGGTACCAGTGGTTTGAACAGGCGGCGGATGCTCAAGAAGCGAGTTGCTTTTATACTAAGGCAGCGGATTGCTTACCTTCGGTTGATACAAGTTAATCAGCGGGTTGAATATTTTACAATGCACTTATCTTAAGGAACTCTGGCGGTTTAAAAATTCTCATAGGCGGTTTGATTAAAATATTCTTCGGCGGCGGGTTGCTTGGAAGCGTGTTGTGTTCGACGAGTTGCCTTATATTCACCAGCGAGTTGCCTATTTCTTGAGCGGTGTGGTAGCCTCTGGCGGCGAGTGAGCTTCTGTCTTTGAAATTTAAAATACTTCAAACTCTGGATTTAATATCACTTAAACAAAATATGATTTCGTTAACTCGCCACTTTTTTAACGTACACTCACTAATCTTTGATCGATCAAAACATATTATCATAAAAATTAATACAAGATGTCTAGTTGCAAGAAGGACGTCCAGTGTGCCGGTCTGATACACGCCCACAATGCTTGATAGACAGAGACTTGAATTCTGGGCAACAACGTATACGGCTGTATGTCTAGGAATGGATATGAGAGAATATTGTGAGTCCATCAAAGAAGGACCATTTCTTATGGGATCTGGTCTCAGATGGTATTGCTGGAGGAACGGAGGGTGCAGGTAACAACAAGGTCCAGTACGTGCTAGAGTTCTTAACGACCTTTCAGCTGAAGAAATGGAAGGTAATTAAAGCTTGACATTCGTGAACAATATCCTACTTCTAGGATATACCAAAGGACTCTTCTACTCAATCATCAATCAACTATATCTGACACCAAGGACATTGTGGGAAAACGTTGGAAGATGATCTTGGAAGGTTCTGAGTTAAAAAGGATGGCCAGGGAAATTCTCAGTTTTACGATGAATGTGAACACTTCCGTCAAAACATAGGAGATAACCATTCAGGGATATCCGTTAGGTTTACGAAGCTCATTAATGACATGAGAAACATCAAGACGAACATGCCCTGGATGCATCTTAACTCTCAAAGTTTTGTGAACAAACATGTTAACCTGAGTGGAGTCGATTAATAAACTGAAGACAAACTTAAACAGAGGTTTATAAAGGAGTCAAACTTGATCAGCTATATGCCTTTCTTGAAGGCAACTATGAGTGCATGCTATTGAGAACGAATTATGATGGAAAAGGTTCATTTCAACCAAATATTGATTCCTTTGGCACTGTGTCGGACGCCTCAGTTCTGCAGTATCCATCACAGTCATCCAAGTCTCCTCATCCCTCAAAAGAACCAGCTTATGCTGTAATCTTCAAATCTGTACTCAGGAAGTTCTTCAAAAGAAAACTTGATTTAAAGTTTATCCACTACACTTGCCCTCCTCACTCAATCGTAAAATCACATTTATTCCTCAAACTAAACATTCACTTAGAGCTTCGTCTAATGCATGGAACAAAGCTATGGTTAAAGACGGCAAGTTGTGGTTCAAGATCGTACGTGGAAGAGTACAATGCGATCCTAAGCACAGGAGCCATTTCAGGAGAACGATGCAAGAGGAAATGGTGTAGCGGGAAATGTAGGAGGTCAGAACAGAGGAGGCATGATTAATCCTGGTCAAGCGAAACCTATCAAGTGCTACAACTGTAACGGACTAGGGCACATAGCACGTGAATGTCCAAGGCCAAAGCGACTTCAAGATTCAGACTACTTCAAGGTCAAGAGGCTGCCTTATGCAAGCTCTGAGAGTGGAGCTGTCACTGGTGAAGAACATTCGTTGTTTCTTGCAGGGGGAACAGGTTACCAACGTTGATGATGATGTGGTGATTCACCGCGAATGATTTGGCACTAATGTGGACACATGTCTTCTGAAAGCTGATGAATGTGGTGCATTCGACCTGATGTTGATGAGGGTCCACTTCACAGACCATGTTCATGGCAAATCTCACATCTGAAGATCCAATCTACGATGAAGCCGGGCCATCATATGACTCGGAATTATCCATTTGAGGTACAAATCATGAACCCTTTGTTGATCTATGGATGAGGATCATGAAATGTACACGAGATGCAAACGATGTACAACACCCACTCCGTGGTGGTCTCTGTTGCGGCTTACGGTGTGATAGTAAGATTATTCCGTATGACAGTATGTGGAAGACAACGAAGAACATGTTGTACAATGTAATGTTTCTTCTGTACGAAATGATGCATAATGTCTATTCTCGATGAAATGCATGGAAAAGGGTGTACAAAGTAGATTAGCAAATAAGCCAGACATGGTAGTGAATGACTACAGTGGGCCTCTGAAACTTGCGAGATTTAAGGAACTGGTCGGGGAATATGAAAAACGGGCAACAGTTTGATATTAACTGATAGAGAACGCAAAATTGATGGAACAAATGAGAAATAAATCATCTGGACCGGAAACAGAAAGGAAACTTCTTTAAAATCAGAACTTCATTCAGCACAAATACTACTTAGTTCTACCGTTGACCATTATAAGTCAAAGACAGAAGAAGTAACATTTTTGAAAAAGGATTTTAAACAAAAAGAAGACAAATTCCTTGAAGAGTTTTTGGACATAAAGAAATTAAAAGATAAGATTGAAGCTAGATTATTACAAACAGGATCAGTATGTTCAAATAGTTCACTATGTTGTGTAAACCAAAATCATTTTATGATGAAAAAACACAAGGTAGCTGAGGCTACAAAACTTCCTTATGTCTCGCCGTGCAAAGCAAGCTCAGTCTGTTCTGTATTGTGGTCATGCACTTGTTCACTACACCATGCACCCACTGGCTATACATGACTCAGAGGATACGCGGGAGATAGCTGAGATAACTGGAAAAGAATGGTGTTTAAATTGCAAAGCCCTTTATGTGTGGAAAATAAAGTTAGGATTGCCCCCCCCCCCCCCCCCCGATTACTCGAAAGAGAACTTTCTTGCAACCTTTGCTCCCCAAAGAAATCTGACCCCAGAATAGTTATTTCGGTCCATAGATGACAATAACAGGAATAGGCTGGACTAAAGACTATTAAATTTTTATGCTAATAAAAAACACTTTTTATTCTTGAAATAATTCTTTTTTGCTAAATATTTTTAAATAAATTGTGTAATTCGGGTCAACCCAAAAACCAAACAGAATTCAAATTCGATTTTTGGTTCGGTTCGGTTGAATTCTAATTCGGTTTGGTTTAGTTTTCAGGTTGACCCAAAAAAAATTAATCGAACAACCTGATAACCAAACCGATCAACACCCCTACTCCCTAAAAAATCATTTTTTACACAAAAAAATAGTTCAACAAGAAAACACTTCCTGACTCAGTAACTGTTGTCCCCTTTTCTTAATCTCACTTTCATACCAACCTGATCATTGTCTGATAATACTATCCAATAACCTGATAAACTTACCTTTTTATTTATCACTGAATCATCTAACAAACTTTCCCATCCATATTACACCCTTTTAACACTCTGATCAACCATATCTTTTATCTCACTGTAACAAAAAAATTATATCAACCAACACAGTACGTTCTTTCAACGCATTTTTACTCAGTTTCAAAAGACCCATTAAATCTTTTCAACGAGACCACTTCTTGAAGCTTTTCAACATTTTCTTTTTTCGCTACCGTTTTTTTGTTGAATGGATTTCAAGATTTATGGTTTAGTTGGATGGATGTTTGATTAATTGTGAATCGGCTGGTTTATGTTTTGGGATATGAGGTTGTGGTTTTGTAGATCTTGATTTAGATCTCGATGTGGGTTTCTTTTAATGTCGTTGTGTTTTTATTAAGGTGTGATATGAGTTTGTTCAGTTTTGATATGGGATTTTTTTTCTTCCTTTTGAAGATGAGAAGAAATATGTATCTGTTGTGTGTTTTGTGAATGTGATGTGTGCCTGATACGTGTTTTGTTATGAAGTAAGAATGGAGTTTATTGTTTTGAGTGAGATTAAAAAATAATTTGTTAGATTAAAAAGTATTAAATACCAATGTACTCCAGCACTGTGAAGGACAAATTTAGTTATCATTAGTATATATTGTAAATATGTTTATATAAGCTCGTACTTTGAGCATCACAGACTATATATAATAAGTTTATATAAAGACTTATAATAAACATATATAAGCTCATAAATATCAAATAAGCTAGCAACTTTGAACTTATGAAATATGATTTGAACCCAAATAAGCTCGTAAACTCACAAAGAAGCTAAAACATACACAACGTTGGGGTAGGGATGGCAATAAGGCCGGGTGAGCAAGGAATTTGTGTTGTCATCATGTCCTCGATTACCCATACTAATCCCCATTGCCAACCCCGTGTAGGATATGATTACAGCACCATCCTCGTCCCCAATGCGAATCAGAGACCCCATTGGCGAATCGGGAATTTTTTTTGCCGAGAAATTTCATGTTTTTTCTCATACAATTAGTTTTTTTTTACCAAAACTTAAAATACAACGCTATGAATTATCTAGCTAAAAACTATATTTCTGTATGTGCATGACTTTGCTTATCTTCTAGTTATGATCATAGGTTTTGAAACCCAAACATAACAAAAAGAAAACTCGAATAGAAATTTTTAATCAAGATTAAAAGAGGTTTTAAGAATATTTATTAATATATTACTTTATATAGGCTTTTGAATTTTTTATATTTTGTTTGTGATTTTATTACTTAGGGTGCATTTGGTTTGTAGACATGAATCACAATCGGTATCAGTTTAGTAATTGAATAGAATCGAAATGAGTATTATTAATTAAAAGAAACTGTTTGGATTATATATTGAGTTTTATGGGTTTTGGATGGATAAGGATATAATGGGCCCACAAATATATGCAATATTTAAATAAAATAATGATTTACGGCCCGTTTGGTTTGTAGGTGGGTTTAGGATTTGGATTGGATTTGGATTTAAATATGGATTAGGATTTGAATTTGGAATTATTGTAAGAGAAAGGATTTGGGGTTAGATAATCATGAAAATTTAACGTATGTTGTGTAAATAAGGACTTAAAAAATGACTATACGCGTCCACAGCAGTAACATCAAATTAGATATTTTATGTACACTGGATAATGACGCTCTAAATTGAGTTATATAACGTTTTGTTAAACATGTGATGATCTTTTTAGGATTTTGTGGGATGTAGAGAATAGGGCTTTTCTTTGATGAAAAAGTATAATGAATCGTCTGTGTTTGTTTTTTATTGTATGAGGGTGGAATAATTTATGGATGAGATAGAGGAGATGTATAGTGTTGGATTTATAGATAAAAGAAAAACATGTGTGCCTGGATAGCGGTTTGTGTTATGAGAGTAATGAAGGAGTTTATTGTTTTGGTGAGATTTGTTAAAAGTATATTTTTGTTAAACCAAAAGTACTCAGGCCTGGTGAAGGAGAGGAATTGGGGGGGTGGGGGGTATGGGTGAGAGGTGACTTAGAAATTGGGGGGGGGAGGGTACGGGCCTTGAGGGTGGTGGGGTGGTGGGTTTGGAGATTGGATAGGATGTTGGTTGGGGGACATGCGGGTGGCAGTGTTATGAATTTTTAGATGCAAGGGCGCGTATAAAACTTGGAGAGAGGTGGGCTGACCTCCGCATTTAGGTGGCGGGGGGTTGCGGAGGGGGGAGGTTTTCGTGCTGTGGGGGGTTCAATATCAATTTCATAAGTTCAATGTTGCAAGCTTATTTGATATTAATGAGTCTTAAACTATGTTATATATCCCGTCCAACACACAACTTATTCTCACACTACACCTCAAAACCCTCTCAACCCCCCCCCCCCCAAACAATTTTATACTAATGATAACTAAATTTGCCTGCTACTAGTGAGGGTGGGGGGAGGTATAAGGGGGGAGGGTTTTCTGTGGTGGGGGGGTTGCTAGCTCGCAAGTGTACGTGTAACTCCTGTCTTTGTCTTATACAAAAATACACGTATCGAGGCACACATGTTTCTTTTCTATGACTATCCAACAACTACAACCAAAAACACACACACCCACCCTAAAACAGCACCCCACCCCCCCACCCCCCCCCCCCGCCTCGCCCCCCCCCGCCCCACCCCTCCCCCTACCCGAGTTGGTGGGAGCTGTTGATGTAGGTACAAATGGCGGGAGGTGAATATGGTGGGTGGTGGGGGGAGTTGAGAGAAGGATAGGAGGGTTAGCGTATTAGATGGGGAGTGGAGGGAGAGTGGTGCGTGGGTGGGGTGGGGAGCTGGTTGTTGTGTTTACGTGTCGTGGTGTTGAGAGATGGAGCCGGTGTGGGGGTATTTGTTTAGGATTCGGTGGTGGTATGTGGATTTTTCTGAGGGGGGGGATGGGCGGCGGGGGGGGGGGGGGGATGACATGGCATATAAGGGTGACTTTTAGGGGGGCGTTTGGGGTTTGCTGATAGTTAGGGCTAGTTGTCGGGGAGGGGGTGGATGGGGACATTGTGGGGAGGCCAGGGTGGGGGGGGGGGGGGTGGGGGGGGGGGGGGTTGGGGGGGATCGGCGGTGGGAGGCAGTTGTGTTTTGTGTGGGTCGCAGGATGTTATGGGTCTGTATTTGGACGTGATTTTTTGTGAGAAGAGTGGGTTTTTGTGGCTTTCTTATATGGGCAATTGCTTTTTTAAAAAGAATCATTGTGTTTATTTTTTTTTTTTTTTTATTTTTTTTTTATTCTGTTTTAATTTTTTTAAACTTCCTTCTCTCCGCTTTGTGTCTTTTTTGAACTTTAATTCTTCTTTTCTTTCCTTAATTTTATTCTTTGTCTTTTCATTGTGATGATTGGAGAGGAAAGTTCCTTATTCTGAAGATTCGTCTCTCGACTCATTTAGAATCAATAAGTAATTCAAACACCCGTACCAAACACACACTCATCCACATATGAAATTCATTCAATCAATCACAATAATGGCAAACCATATCTCCCGAACTATAGATTTTAATATGAGTATGAAACTTAATCATGTCTTGAGATCCTTGAAATGTAATCATTCTAGATAATGCCTTTGGCCACTCAAAACTAACCTCAAACTTTATTTTTTCTTCGCTGAATTCATCATTATTATGATGTGATTTCTGACATTTTCAAACTCAGTTCTCCATTAACTTTGCTTATTCATAACAAACGAGGTTGAAAGGATTATTTAAAAGTCTAACCAAAATCTTCCAATGCCATTTTATTAGAAATGATTCTAAATCGGCGTTTATGATAACCTTCATCAAAAAATTAATCCTCATCTACAACAATCAAAATATGTATCATATTGGCCATCCATGAAACCTTGGATTCATCCCACTCACCTTCAAGCAATTATCTCCATATCATCTGAAGAAGTTTCAAGCAATGACTCGAATTCCACTTAATATATTTATATTAAGTATTATTGCTAGACATACGTACTATTATTGTTGCTATGTAATAACTTATATCTCAGTTATTCTAGTACGTGTATAACTTGTCTTAGTCATTATTATTTCATGCTTGCTATATGACACTTTATGGATATTTATGTCATTTCCATGCTTCTACTTGGCCCCATTGCATGAGTTTATCTTCTCTTTTAGCTAGATTATGTGATTTTTGAAGAAATGTAAATGCCACAATCATCCTTCAAACCCACTTAGGTTATTCTGAAAAATGATTAACTTTTGGAAAATTTTGTAAGCCTCTCGAGAATGGCCCCCAAAATGAAGGGCGGCCCCCTAATATATATGGGACTGCCTAAGGTTTACGGGACCGCCATCAGGGGAACCATGAAATTTTCCTGTCTCTTCTTTTTCTGCAACTTTGACCCTATTCTCCTTAGGTCCAGCCATTCCTTACTTTCTAAACAAAACACTTCTTAGAATCTTCATTTTCTAATACCATGCCTTTCCCAAAACTCCTCTATATATGAATAACAATCTTCTCCATCTCAATCACCTCTAAATCTTTCACTTCTCCTTCAGATCTCAATGTCATCCTCTAGCAAATCTCCTCGTGATTACTCACAAAAATACCAAAAGGCCATTCTCGAACCTTGGATACAAAGTCATGGTCTTCCTCCTTCTAGCTTAGTAGTAATGAATAAGTGTTTAGTTGTTGTGAGGAGGCTTGCCTCTTTCCTTTTCCATGTTTTGTGTTTTGTGCTGTATTGTCCAGGATGTCCCGGATTTTTGAAGCCTCTCGTGCTCGCGGTATTTGTCCTTCGATCACAAGAGCTTCACAATCCTCAGCTTCATTTGGGAATCCCGATATCCTAATCTTATCGACTAACGTTTATCTTTAAGCATAATTCATAAACGGCTTAGGATTTACGTAGAAACCCTTCGTAAAACATTGAGGACAATGTTTCATTCTAGTATGGGGGGATCTTCGATTTGATTGTGCCTGCAGCCGTTGTTATCACGTAATCCCGTTTTTACCACCAAAATTTCAAAAAAATGAAAAAATTTAAAAAAATTTCAAAAATAAAATAAGTGTTTTGTCACAATTTTGACTTTCCTGCTGGGTAGAATAAGAGTAAATTTTGACTCGATCGAGCGTGTTGAGCTCTAGCTTGTTCCTTAACTTTTAGACTAAGCATTCGCGAATATTTGCGAAGAATGAAAAATGATAGTGTTAAGTATGAGTTGGATGCTAAACAAGGATTATTTGGAAATCTTAAGAGCTCATGTGTGTAATTTGTCGCTTTTTCTCCCATAAGATTTTAACCTGATTAATATACGTGCTACTTTTGGAAATTAAACGTAGATCAATAATTTTTAT
Source organism: Tanacetum coccineum (assembly GCA_026074375.1). NCBI lineage: Eukaryota > Viridiplantae > Streptophyta > Magnoliopsida > Asterales > Asteraceae > Tanacetum > Tanacetum coccineum. The sequence goes on from BQNB010045284.1 coordinate 31,991, forward strand.
GTAGTATATAGCAAAAACTTTAGCCTTAGTTCAAATTTATACTTGAATTTTTCAAAAAGACGTTTTCCCAATTTAAGTTTCAAAAAAAAATGATGAAAAATGCAAAAATATAATAAATATAAACTGTGGGTTGATAAAAGTTTGTTGTATCTTGCCGGCTCACAACCGATGTTACAGCCTTCTAAAGAAAGCCCATAGTAAGAATAATAATCCGAGACTGATAAAAGTTTGCTGCATCTTGCCGGCTCACAACCGATGTTGCAGCCTTCTAAAAGGTCGAGGGTTACAAATTGCATAAATAGTTAATATTAAGTGTGAATAAAAGATCTCTTTTTGTTAAATTCAAATATGCTTTTGAACTTTGGCTATTCTATTTTATAAGCTATGTGCATACGGAAAACCTAAGAGGTTTATAAAAACCTATTTTTATTAAAAACTTAAAATCTGAAATTCAAATTTTCCTCTCAAAACGGAAGCTTCTATACCAAATACAATCTTCCCCACAAAAAGACAAAAAAGGGAGCGTCGTCTACTGGGTGGCCCCCTTATATGCCTGGTGGCCCCCTTATATATCTGGGACAGCCAGGACCGCCCCCAGTGACCGTTGGATTTTTCTGCCTATAAATACTGCTCCATTCCTTGCAGAAAATCGGACCTCTTTGTACGAAATTTTCAGATTACTTTCTCTCTTTAAAAATCTTCTTTCTCTCTCTAAATCTCTTGATCAATAACATTCTTAGATCTTGTTTCAAGTGATCTAATCTCTTTTTCTCATCTCTTTCCTCTCATTCAAGTGCAAGATAAGAACATTCGTATTCGCCAAGAAACAAATTGTTATGTAGCGATCTCTCCTCTTTTTTTCTAAGTATCAAATCTCTATTGTAATTATCTTGTGTATTTGTGTGATTCAGATTGTGTGAAAACTCGATAGTGTAGATCTAGTGATTGTGTATTGATTGTGAAGTGGTAGATTGGTTCTAGCTAAGATTAGGACTCGACATTTAGCTTAGTGCTAGAAAAGAACTTAAGCGACGTGTAAACAGGTTTCTCCGCCTAAAAGGAGCTTGTTGACTGGTATGTGCTTAATTACACATACCTTTTACCTTTAAAAACAAGCTAAAATAACCAAAAACTGGCTTAAAATGCCAAAAATATGATTGTTTTGCTAATTATGTTGTGCATGAACGAATATCTAAGAAAATGACGAAAAACAAAGCCAAAACGACAAAACCGGACACGGAATGGAAAAGCATGGTAAAGACAAAGTCAAGACAAAGCCCAAGTCTGAAAAAGTCAACCAAAGTCAACCCCGACAAACCCGAAGCCATAAGTGAAGAAAAATAAGTTTAGGGGACAAAATTGCCAAGTCCCTAACTTATTTAATGAAGAAAATGAAGAAAATACTTGTAAAGGACTCATACTGCCAATACACCAAAGATATACTACAAGGGTCAAATATGCCAATCCATTAAACTTATATAACCATAAGGACCTCTTTTGCAATTAGTTATATATACATGAGGGGGTGATGTTGTTACTTTTCAAAACTTCATAAACCATAAGGACGAAATGTGCAAGACATATATAACACTTGAGGGGCTTTTCTTGCCAATCACCCAAACCCACACCCTGTGTTTTAAAACACTGTACATCTCCCCCAACCCTTTCCCGCCAAAGTTCCCAACCTCACATCCTGTCACTTTCATACTTCGTTGACTCCCCCACATACCTCCAAACCTATCACTAACATAAACCCCACCCCCCACATGGATGTGCCAAGCTGGCAATCCAAAAACCCTCAATTCGATCAATGGTTGAGATTTCTTTGAGTGGGCAACAAGATTAATGAATGGCCAGGATTGGTTTGTGTTTCTACACACACAACAAACACACAAGACTCATTCTACTCAGCAAACTAGCACAAAAGGAGAAGAGGCCAAGACCAAAACCCTAGCTCGTTTTCTATAAAAGCTTTTGTAAGCCCTTGAGGCAAAGTGTTAGAGTTTTTTTAGAGTAGTAGTGTAAAACTCGGTTTTAGTTTTTAACTTAGTTTACTTTTATGTACTTGTACTTCTTTAGTTAAATGAAAATTCAGTTTATCTTTCAAATTGTGTTCTAAATTTTGATCTCAACTTGTGTTTCTTTTAAAAGTCATATAAGCTCTCAATATAAGCAACTTTTAACCTGTTTTAAACTTTATGCAAGATAGACTAAAAGAGAAAAAGAAAAAAAAGAGAGTGCTTAATGGATGAATAAGCAAACATGGAAGGCTCATTGGGTTTCTTAGATAGCTTATTTATAAGCTTGGGTAGGTCTTAGAGCTTAATTAGGTATTTATCACTCCTATTTTGAGCAAGGAGTCAAGGTACATCTCTTTTTAAATTTTTGCTTTTAGTTACTGTAGCATAGCTTATTTTCAGCTTATTAATGTCTTTTTGTGCTTATTTGTGTTTAGTTATGCTTAAAAATGCCTTTTAATTGCTCCTGTTTCATTTACTTGTCAATTGCTTAAAACTGCCTTGATATGCCTATTTCTGCCTAGTGCTTATTAGCTTATTAAAGTGCTTATTTGCCTTGACCTTTTACCTTTTATTGCTTATTAGTTAATGTTTGATAAGTTTCTTCAAAAATTTAAGCTTAAATCAGTCCATAAAAGCTTTTAAATCTGTTTTTAAAAGTCTAAAGAGGTGTTTGGGTCAGCCTTTCAAAACGGGTAAAAATTGTTTTGAGATGGGTTGGAGTCACTCAGCCACCTTTGGCTTTGATTAGCATTATTAAGCTCTTGTGAGTCTGTTTTCAAAAGTTTTTAAGTCTAAAAGTTGTTTTTCAAGTTTTCTCATTTGTCCCTTAAATCTGTTGGTTTTAAAAGAAGATCAAAGAGCTTAATTGGATAAGCTTTTGTAAACCTGAGTTGTAGTTTCAAAATGTGTCATTTTTTAGTGTCAAAAATCATTATCAAAGTCCATTGTGGCTGCTTGTGTTTTTTCTTAAAATCTGTCAACAAGTTTTATGTCTTTCAAAAAGTCAAAAATGCCCATATTCAAGTGCACTTATCAGATTGCTTAATCTGGTTTTAGACCTTGAATCTTTGTGCACAAGTTCATTTTAAGCTACTTTTAATCTGTTTCTCATTACTTATTTGTTTTGAGCTTATTAAAGTGCTTATTTCTAGAGCTCACGTTTTTCCAACAACATTGACTTTGTGAAACAGCCCTGGTGCCAAGGGGCTTGCCTTAAGGCCACTGTTCCTAGGCTTATTTGTTAGCATTAGCCTGAGCTTTTGGCTTTTATAAAAAGCCAATAAGCTCATTTATAAGCTCCATTAGTTTCAAACCATAGAGGTTCTCTAAGTAGTTTTAAAATTAGATCTTTTGTAGGTTTTGACTGTTTTTACTTAGGCATGAAATTGTATAAGAAATACTTAATTTCACTTTTTCAGCATATTGTACTTTTTAGTTGTTGATTTTTGATTCTACTTGCGTATAGGATTGTTGTTGCCTGTGTTTGAGCTTAGTTGCAATTGTTTTCCTTTGCATACTTGTGCTAAAAAACCAAGTCAAAAAGCTATATTAAGCCTTTAAGCTCATAAGCCCTCTGCCCAAACTTTGAGTGATGTTTCTGGCTTATTCTTAGCTTTTCACAAAAAGTCTTAGTTATAGAAAATGATAAGCTCCATGAGGTTTATAAGTTTGTGTAAAAAAATTTTGATTTAAAGTTTACTGTAGCAAATAAAATAAAAGGGGTGGGAGTGGGACTCGAACCCCTCCCCTCATGCTCACAACACAACACTCTTAACCACTCGGCTCCGGTAGGGCTATCCGTTAGCCTATACATCCTTAAAGTTTTTATGCCCTTTTGGTCCATTAGCTTATAAGCTCTTTCCAGCTTATTTTGAGCTTATTCATAAGCTCAATCTCGGGTTTCTTATTTTTCTTAGGATAGTTTTAGAATTTAGAATTTTTAGTATTTTTTTTAGAATTTTAAAATTAGTGTTAGTATATTTTTATAATGTAATTTCTATAAAAATTTTTAAAAATACCATAAAAAAAACAAAAATTATCAAAAAAATTTATTTTTCTTTTTTAGGAAATTTTCTTTAGTCATATTTTACGTAGGAAAAATAGAAAAACTTTCGTAGGGTCATTTTTGTAAACTTTTGATTTTTAAAGAACGGGTCTCGGGCCCGGTTTTCGTTTTGACTCGTTTTAACTCGTTTTAACTCCGTTTTCTGTCTAGTCTTTTTCCATTCTTCATTATTATCTCCCTAGAGTAGATTAGAAGTAAAAATTTCTTGTAGGGTTATTTTTTTAGATTTATGTGTTTATGACCCCTTGTACGTAGAAATTTCGGCTCTCGTTTTTCAGTTTAATAATTTCATAATTTTTAGGTTTTTCTCAATCGTTTTTGCTTATTATTGATCTATTTAGCTTTCTACACTTCCATATCATTAATCTCATTCAAACTCCAATTTTCCGGCTGTATCGATTCTCAAGCACAGCCTCGGTTGGAGAATAAACGACCCGGTGATATTCTATAGTACAACTTCTGCGTATTTCAATGAATGTTTTTAGATTATTACTTATATAATATTTTATTATATATTATATATATAAGAGGTCTAGTTAAGCAGCAATCAGGGAGCTAATGGATTTTAACTACAAGAGCTTTAGATGTCATTTGTTTCAAACTTTAGGGACTTATTTACAATTTAAGACTTATTTGATTCTTACGGGATAGACATAAGCTTATCAATTCTTCGAACACGATCTCTAGTATATTTGCGTACTAGGTTTTGTTGATTCCAAGGTATCGAAACCAGCAAGGGGAAGGAATAGATATACAAAAAAGATAATGAGTACACGTAATAGAATTCATACCCTATTCTCATTTTAGGTCATTTCGGAAAGACAAATGTCATAACTGCAAAGAAAATCAGTGTTTAACTTGTTACTTTCGGGTGCATTATTTCAACTACATGGGGGAAGATATATCTTGTGATTTCAAGTATGCATCATTTAAGATACTAGGGGGAAGTGTTGTATGAAGATTTATTCTAAGCATGAGAAGATTGGTTATTGATTTAATAAAGGCTTCCTTAACCGGTCAATCACTAAGCTTATTCTTAAAATGAGTAGAAATATTTGATAAAAGAGTTACACAAAGATGGATGATTCCCTATTAAAATAAGTCAGTAATCTTGCAGGAAGAAAAGTCTTAAATTTGTACTAGTTTACTTAGGTGTTTCATTTCAACTACTAGAGGTAAACATTGTGAAATCCGGACTTAGTTGACTTGGTGTAACAATTTATATATCATCACAATCATGTAAGGATAAATACGACATCGCGATACTTAATTTGACATTGGTGTATGTGGTTTTGATTTATTTGTGAACTTCGGAAATAATCTGGGGCTATATACAGAAAAAAAAAAGACTGCTTGATGCAGACTTGCAAGAAATTCTGCTGAATCACTCAAGAAAGGATTACTGGTTTAGGGGGAAGCTAAGACAACTTCATCACCGACATCAACACCAATCACACAAGCTCAAGTTACATATGTATTTGAATCTGTTCTATCCTCAAAGTTTGATGCAAAAACTTTCATAACTTGGAAAGAAAGTTGAAGCAACGCTGAGAGTGGCTTGATAAGAAAGATCAGATGTGTACAATCTCTTGAATAAAAAAGTTTTTAATGAGAGCTTGGAAAAGTTCGTTTTGGAGATTGTACGAAGGAGACCTACAGCGGCTACAAAGGACCATATGATTTCATCATATGATGTTCTCTTCATCCAGGTTAAATCTTCGTATATAATAAATATGTGAATATGTACATAAGTAGTAAAAGACTTAGGCTTATGTGGTGTTTGAGTACGATGATTTTTCAAGAATTTTTCACAAAATTCAACATCTTTCAAAATTTTGTACTCAACACTATATTATATTCCCTCAAATATTGAGGGGGAGCATTAAAATGTTCCTGATAGTTTTGTGTAATATTTTGTCCTTAAACGTTTAATCAATTGATATCCAAAATATCAAAGGATTTCACAGTTTTGGATAAGGGGAGAAATGTAAAAACTAGACTTAAATTGTACGTATTGTGATCAAAAAATGACTCAATGTACCCTAAACTTAACAGTGTACTTACGATTACGATGACATGTTTAAGGGGGAGCCGTTTTTAGTGATAATAAAAATCTCCTCAAAGTGTAAATCTTTTGATATAATATATCAAACACTTTGATGAACCTTTTTCAATGGTTTGTGGTTCTGAACGTGATGAATAACTCAAAAACCGACCATAAGTTTCTTAAATTAAGAGACATAAGGTGTTTTAGGCATAGGTTATTCAAATCCCATGAATCCAGCCAGTAATCGGAGGGATCTACCAAGGGATATCCACTATTAGTGTATAAGTCCTTAGTTAGATGATAAAAGGAGAAAAAGTGAGAAAAGGGAATAATGCCGGACTGAGATTGAGCTAACACTGAACAAACCTAACTAGAGTTTAGGTTATGAAGTCCTCGGTATGGCTTTGAAAGGTTGAAGAATGAAAAAGAAATGTAAGGATAAAGGGTGTAAAGAAAGAAGCCTCCATACACTTAGGCAGAAACTGGGTCAATACATAAACTATCGGAAAACACTAAGTGTAATGTCCTGACATTGAAGACTGTCAGGACCCCATAATGCTATGCGACGAACCCACCCTAGCCACTCAAGGTCACTCAAAAGACTCTTGTTTCATTCTCACGAAGATTACACGCATTTCAAACGACTTTTTCACAACTCCCGAGTTAGTTGAATATTGAAATGGTTGTCATCTGACTCTAGCCTCCGATCACAAAAAGTCAAAGTGCACTAATAAGTCTAGTGCCAAAAGAGATCATACCATAAATCTATTATGACACTTGTTCAAATTATGCTTGCTAAGTTACACAATGTGAATCACAAGATATATATTAAGAGTCCTACGCATTTATCCTTGTTGATTGCCAGAACATCAGAGTGAATTCATTCACAATGAAGATGGAAATCCTGCTTGAGCCAAATCAACAAGCTCATGGTCAGTAAACTTGTTCGATTCTTTATGATCCCACTTGTGACAACTGGAAAGAAACGATGGAGCGATATCAAACTTGTTCCAGGATATGAATTTACGATGATAGAATATATGAAAATGATGTAACACTCTCGATGTGTACAAAACACTTTAGCAAGGTGACACGTTGATTGATTTTCAAATCAATTTTTCTATTTCAATCGTGAGATATAACTCACTGGTTCACTCTTATCGTGCTGTCTGCTGAGACATTCGGAATAATGAAGAACATGCTGAGTTTGATAATCTAATGCAAACGGTGTTAGAAAAGATTCTATACATCAGATGGAAATCCGTCAAGAAGATTCTTCTTAAATAAATCTACCTGATCACATGGTCGATCCACAAGGAATCGAGGTTACTCCAACCACACCTGAAGAATGACAAAGACCATATTCGTCCTAAGATTATTGGCTAACTGTTTAAATGCAGGATACGTAAAGATGGTGGTGAAGGTACCTGATTCCAGCTGACTCACAAGATTCATAACCACATGCTCATACCCGACCGACAAACATAAAGACATCATGAAAGCTCAAGTACATGTTTCAAGACTTCCGCTACTCTAATACCGTACGTCTTTCTTGAAGTGACGAAGTATTAAAGTCAAAGAATTTCAAAGAAGTTTCCGTCACTCTGATACCGAATGTCTTTCTCGAAGTGACGAAGTGTTAAAGTTAAAGAATTTCAAGAAAGATGCAACATTAAAGCTTTCCAAGTCAACAAATCAAGAATCATATGAGCATGTCGGTCCAGTAAGTCAACAGCTTGATCACAAGATGACAAAGCCCCCCCCCCCCCCCCCCCCCCCCCCCCCCCCCCCCCCCCCCCCCCCCCCCTCACAAATGGCGAAACAAGATTATACTTGGTTGATGATCTCACAGTGCTCAAGATCACATCTCCACTTACAAGTAAAGATAAAGGAACAAGCTCGAGCCTAAAGTCAAAGATTACTACAACATATTCACAAGAGAAAGTCAAGTTTATGAGCTAAAGACTAAGAGATATAGAATAGTATGCTGGGTTTAAATTTTGTAAAATGGAGTCACCTCCCTTAGGGGGAGATTGTTGGAAACAAGAAAAGTATCGGTCACTTCCAAGTTGTAATAGTCCTCGCCCGTATGTTATGTTATAATATAAGACAGTAAAGCTAGTCCTGGCCCAAGGGCCCATGGAAAGCGCTGATCTTTTGTTGTTTTTTTTTTTTATGTTTAAGATTTTGTTTTTCTTTAATAAATTAAGATTAATTGATCTTATTTTTATATTTTATTTTTTTTGTGTTTGTGTTTTGTTTTAGTAAAGGCCCATGGCCGGCCAAGTAGGTAGTTTATATACCCTCTCCATGCCTTAGAGATTGTGGTTGGTATTTTCATTTTCACATTTCACACACATATTTAATATTATCATCTTTCTCTCTCTAGAAACTTTCCAACCCACTTTTCTCTCTAGTTCTTGCATAATATCAAAGATTACTAGTATTCTTCATGGTAGGACCCACTTCTTGGGAGTTTTAAAAGGCTAATTAACTGATAATAAAAGTATCCCGACCCCGGGAACCCAAAAACTTATAATAAAAGTCGTTTATGAGCTAAAATGGGCCCGTAAGGCTTATCGGACCACTAGGCCCAATGAAACAAAATGGACTATATGGACTTAGCATTAGGCCCAACCCACTTGGACACTATGAATAGACTAAGACCTGGTCTTAAAATGATATAATCCATAAAAGAGCTTAATGGACTTGGTTAATGGGCTTAATGGGCTTTTTGGCTAATATGGACAATACTAGTTGAAATGGCTAAAAGTGACAAATTAAAAATATGTAAAAGCTTAAGTATAAAATACTTACATCATATAAACTTGATCATCGTGTTAAATACATGTATACATATATAATTAATTTATTTATGAAATTTCATTAATTATTACCGACTAGAAACCTAAGACCCGTTACTAATTGTATTAGGACTTGGTTTGATTGACTCGCCCAACTCCCGAATTTCTTAATCATATCGCTATCACTTCCGACATCAACAAGTGAGTTCAAGCCTCAGCATTTTTAATACTTTTAATTGTTTTTATAAACCCGCGAAGGGGATAACATGCTTGTTTTAAAAAAAAGAACACAAGGGACCCGAATGTAATTCTCTTAGCCTTGATTATTATAAGTAATACTTAACTCGCTAGAGAAAAGACCGCGTAGATCATGATTTGTTAACTACCGGGTAAATGGTAGATGCTTATACATAAATAGTACTCTTTGAGGTTGGCCACCTCCAATCGTGACACTTGGCATGCGTCATTTGCGGGAAAATGACAACTACGGATGCGTTGTATAGAGAGTTTATGCTCTCATAGCGAGGTGTATTGTGGGCAATTTTATTATATGTAAAGTTCAATTATCATGAGGCTTATAATAATCCCCCTAAAAACTTTTGTCTGATCCACATCATTATGTCCTTAAATGATTTGAGAATGATACTTGTGTTACGGAATTTATTATATATCTATAAACTCTAAAGACTCACACAACATATTTGTGTGACTTTTTAGCATGTTTTATCTCAGGTCCTTGAAGGTAATTCGGTGATGAAGATTTTAAAGAAGCTAATGAAATAAATATTTTGAAGGTCCATTTAAAGAAAATCATTTGAAGAAAATATTTGAAAATGATGTATCGATTATGAAAATATATTGGGGACCGACATGTTGTAAACTTTATTTCGAATGGTTATATTTTAAAAACATAATATTTACAGAGTCGTTTTCTATGCTTGAGTTATTGTATTATGACGTAGCACCCCAAATGACCCTTCTGCTGATATAATGAAAATGGGGGTGTTACATTTGGAATGGAAGGGTTAGCTAATTATTTACACATTTACATGAATACACGCTGGTTTGGTTGCTAAGCCAAGACTCGGACGAAGATATACAAATTCTACACAACTATACATCAATCTCTTTCTTTTCTTTTCTCTCTTTTTTTTCTTTATTTTTTATTTGAAATAAAATAACATAATACATCATAACATGGGGTTTATAATACGTACCCCTACACTTGAGCTTTTACATGCTCGATATTTACAATCTAACTAATGACCCGATTTGAGGTGGATCAAAATAACATGGAGATCATTTGACAAACATATGGGGGTATTGACTTAACTTTTCTTCCCCATTCTTCTACGAAATAAATACTACCATGAATCCCAATCGTCCCAAAACAGTATTTACAAGGATAAGGACTTAGCAACCGTGTACTCAATAATTAACTTGGGTTAAAACAATAATGTACTAAAAATGAGTACATACAAGGTGGGCTAAGGCTATTTGGGTATAACGATTGGTTTAAGGGTGACAATGCTCTTCATTAATAATCTTGAATCCACCAGAAAATTACAAGAACCGTGAAAAAGGATATGCTCGGAGGGTTATACTAGGGGTATCCTGCACTAATAATGAGTGCATGGCAAGGGTGTAGGATAGTTATATGATCAGTGTGACTATCATAACAATTACAGGTTTAAAACATGGGTTAATCCTAATGCCTCTTATCAAGCAAATCCTAATACTTACTATGCGGTCTCAGGATGCATCACAAAAACAAGTTCTAGAATTTAATATACTACTAGTACACTCATATAATTTAATACCTATCTCAATGCTCTAGAAAAGGCGATGAAGACCACACGTACACATCCGTAATGAAGAAATAGACACATGTGACTGCTCACTCCTTAACTCGAGAAAGCTAAAGGTATAAACTATCTTGGGTATCAATAATAGATACCCGAATTCCTATAGATCTAAAGGTGAACCTCACATTTTTGGGGTGGAATTCTGAGGGTTATTGTGCTAGTCATATAAAATCCTATCCATGAGACGCTATTAATACTCGGTTTTTGTCGGTATGTGACATAAAAAAAATTAAATTTGGGTAAAAATCACCTTTTTATGCTATGTTTCAATATATTACCCATAATTTTAAGGACAAAGCAAATGACAAATGAAAAAATAGTTTCTAAGGCTTATTTTCACCCTACACTTAAGTTGAACATTGTCCCCAATATTCTATAGAAGTACCCGTAAAAACGAATAAAGGAAAAAGAAAACAAGAAAAAGAAACTAGTACTCCCCTGGTTTGCTCAATAATAGAGAAGAAACATGCGATAACTGGTTAAATCGTCCTCCAACAATCATGCAATGAAACTTCCTAAGAACTTCCAAGCTTCTTCTCGTCAAATATAACCTGTAATCAAAGACAAAGACAACTACACCAAGCATAAAATGTGCGATATAATAATATACAATTATGAAATTAGAGTTTGAATCAATTAAGTACTAAAGATAGGATGAGAGAATTATCAAACTCATTGGGTTTTTGTAGGTTTATAACAGAAGAATACATATTTTCAATGTTATGCAAGTTTTATTTTCAAAAATAATTAAAAACTTTAAAATTTCTGGACCTGGACGTTTGACGCCGTCAGGGTTTTTGTGACCCCGTCACAGGTGTCGTGGTGACAGCGTCGCGTGTAAATTGTAACGCCGTCTCTACGTTCTGTGAAAATGAAATTTTTGTTTTTGATGAAAAATTTCCTGTACTTGATTCCATAAGTTAATTCCTGTACAAATAGCTGTATAAAACCTGAGATTTAACAATTCAATCATATGACTCGAAACTGACGCGAATTAATCTAAACAATTTATTTAACATGCTTGAACTTGGCTCAAAAGCCAGATAAATTCCCCTACACTTATTATTTGCAAAATACCTTTGATTGAAATTAATACGAGGTTAAAGACAAACAGAGCATGATTACAAGACAGTTCAAACACAATAAAACAAACTATAGAGAATTAAAACACACATGACACTCCTAATTGCGAGAAAAGTAAATTGGGTTGCCTCCCAAGAAGCGCTTTTCTTTATTAACGAGTCTTGTAGCTAGACTCAAAGTCCTATTACTCCTTGAGCTTGATGATACTTATGTGGTTGGTTTTGAGTTTTTCAATTGTCTCCCTATCTCTTTTATAATTATGTCCGAGATTCATGCAAGCTTTGTAATATCCTTTTCTTTTTTCAAGGACATGCTTAAATCCCATTTTTCTAACCTTCAAGCTATCCACGAAGAATGCTTCAAACTTATCCTTTTCAAAAAGGGATACCAGATCTAATTCTTTTGTATATTGGGGAATCCTAAACACAACCTCATCGTCTTTCTGGGCAAACCAAATCAATCCTAAGGACTCATCATAAGTAAGCTTAGATTT
>BQNB010045285.1:0-41639 GCA_026074375.1 Tanacetum coccineum
AAAACAAGGAACACAAATTTTTTGAACTGGGTGCATTTAGGAATATACGAGGTTTTTTACAAAAATTAACACTAGACCGCATAATTTGCGTTGGGACGGGCTAATTTTTTCCCGAATATTTTCTTTTTTTGGGACGGCTTTGTAAATTTTTTACGGGAATTTTTGTGTAAGAAAATCGTAAATAGTTAAAACATGAGGGTCCGTTTTGTTTTTCATTTTTTTTACTTTGGGCCAGATTTTAGGCTATTTTTGGGGTTTTATTTGGCTAATTTTTTCCCGGATATTTCCTTCTTTTGTATGATTCGGGAAATTTTTTTTTGCGTTGGGACGGGTTATCTTTTTCCCGAATATTTTCTTTTTTTGGGACGGTTCGATATCTTTTTTTTTGGGCCAGATTTTGGGCCACATTTTATGCGAATTTTAGGCTAGTTTGTCGACAAATGTGTATATTAGTAATAATTTTTTTTATATGGCTTATGTGTTGGGCCTCATGTTTAAAGTGTTGTTTTTTTTTGCTATATGGGTTTTTTTTAATATAATGGGTTGTACGTTTGTGACCATATCGATTATTTTAAAGTTATTAGGTATCGAAGATGTTTCCACGGGTATTTTTTTTATCTGAATAAATCAGAACTTTTATAATATTTTTTTCTTCCTACTTTGTGCATACAAATTAAAAAAAAAAAAAACCTAAAATCGGGCTGACCTAAAATGAGAGCCCGATACTGTAGCGCTGTGGCCCAATGTCAAAACGACAGTGGATTTGACTAAATTGCCGTTAAAAAAAATACTTATCAATCGGAAAGTCAGACCTCAATATGGAAGAACAAATTGTTTAGGGACTGAAGATGATTATAGAGTCATAACTCGGGTATAATATCAAAATTAAAATATCTTTTAGACTTTTAGCAAGTGGCGTGTCTTTGGCCAGATATTTTGATGCTGCCCGAAATTCTGCCCGTTTATTATTAACCATTTAACGAAACCACGTGTATGCATCTCAACAAAAGAAATGCTTTGACGGTCAGCCACCTACCCGTTAGTTTTTAAATTTCGTTTTTTGTATTTTTAATAATGCCGACAAAATAGTTGATATTAATAATAGATGCTAAGAATATCCTGTTCTAATTTTTACTACTTTTAATACAAAAAATATGAAACATTACATTTTTACTTATAACTTTATTCACTTAACCATAATACGTATGTTGCTCTTATGGTTATACTCTATCTGTCCCATATTAAATGTTCACTTTAATTTTTTTAATTCATTCTTTTTCAACGTCAAACCTTAAATATTTTTGTTTGGTTTATATAATAATTGATGCAAAATATATGAGTAGATTGGGGTTTTAATATATTTTTCATTGATATAACTTTCATCAAGTATCACATAACATAACACAAACAAATATTTTTAAGGTTAAAGTTGAAAAAAAAAACTTTAAAAATCAAAAGTGAACATTTAATATGAGACGGATAGAGTAAGACATTTTCGAGCATTTTTTTTTTCCTCCATAACCCTTTTTACCAGTTTAAAACAATTAATAGATAAAATAAATAAAACCCTTAAGGCTTTGTTGGGTAAATTTGGCGCGTAACCTATAACTTAAGGTCTGATATGTTCTTGTGTCATAAGGGTGCGCTATATTGTTATAACGCGCCATATTGCTTAGGGTAATGATGCTCTAAATATTGAAACAAATAATACTTCTCGGTAAGGTTTGATTAATTAAAATTATAAATGGAAAAAAATCAAAAAAACATTTATGAGAAATAAAAAAAAAAAAAGTAATTTATGTCACATGTTAGGGTTAAGAAAAGACGTGTAAACAAAATTATGTTTGATTGACATGACAATGGTTTATAATAACAAAGGAAATACATGTGTTATGAGGACTTATGGACAGTAATAGATGATTTTGGTGAAAAATCGATCCTTTAATATCTCAATTTTTATTTATTGGGTAATTATTTCTATTTTACTGACACTGTAGTCTTGAGTTTTTCTTTAAAGGGAAAGGATAGATGAGTAAAGAGGAAAGAGATGAGAAAGTAAATGAAGAAAACGTACTATTTCGTCTCAAATTTAATTGTCTCCCCGACAAAAAACACACAGTTTAAGAAAACATAATCATTACTGCATTCTCTCTCTTACTTTTTTGCAGAATGACAGTTTTACCCTTATGGAATTAATTAAAGCTTTGAATAAAGTTTGTAATTTCTAGTATCATTAAGGGCAATATGATAAACTTGCTACATTACTCACAATTATATTTAGAAAGAGACAGTAATTTTGAGACAACCCAAAATAAAAAAATGGACTATTAATTTAGGACGGATGAGAAGAAACTGTGAATGACAAAAAACAAAAGTGTGTATTTGAAAAAATAGTAGCTAACAAAATTACACTTATACCCTTTGAAAAAAAGTAAAAGGTCAACTAAAAAGATAGAAAGGAGGGTAGTATTGTGAATTCAATATTAATAAACTTCTTTACTCATCTTTCATCTCAAAAATGAGATGAAACATTTAGGTAAAAAAAACAATGTGTTTCCTCACTTTCACTTCTTTCTCTCATTTACTTTCCTAAATAAAATCTTGAGAACATGGCTTTTTTTTAATTATTTTCCACTTTCACTTGTTTTCTTTCATTATAAGAGCTCTAAGTACAGGTGGCTTGTGGGTATACGCCATCTGACCAAGCCATCTTATGGCGCGAACATGATACTGTGAATGGCGTCATGATCTTTCGCGTCATGGTGACATGCCTACGCGGTGGGCTTTTTTTTTTTCTCGTTTTATGTTTTATGTTTTCATGTGTTTTTTGTATTTCAGTGGGTAATAAGATACAATATCAAATTTTCAAATACCAAGTTTACAAAATACTTAATGACATGTTTGAAAGTAGTGAACTTAAACATTATTACATCAAATCACATGTCTGGAAAAAAAAAAAAAAAAAAAAAAAAAAAAAAAAAAAAAAAAAAAAAAAAATAAAATTAAAAAAAAAAAAAAAAAAAAAAAAAAAAAAAAAAAAAAAAAAAAAAAAAAAAAAAAAAAAAAAAAAAAAAAAAAAAAAAAAAAATAAAAAAATAAAAAAAAATAAAAAAAAAAAAAAAAAAAAAAAAAAAAAAAATAAACTGAAATGTACTATGTACATATATTTGAAAATTGGCTTAATTGCCTAAAAATGTATCATACTTGCCACTTTTTGTCATTGTGTGTAGAGTACTATTTTTTTTCCAATGTGTTACTCAACATTTAAATTCGTGCTATTGTGTGTACTTTTTTCATCTTTATTATTTTTTTTTTATGTTGTGACCAATTTTACCTTCATTTTTATAACTTTCGAAGGGTAAAAATATTCATTTTAACAATACAGGAATTAAGCGCAAATCACCACAATAGCACAAATTCAAAAGTTTGTGTACAATGGAAAAAAAAATAATACACTATTCAATGAAAACAAGTGAACAAGTTATAAATACATTTTTAAGTAATTAACCCTTGAAAGTTTAATATTCCATATTCTCCTTTTAGTCTGTGAACTCAAAGATGTTAGTTTACTGTATTTTTTTAGAGATTTGGGTGGGTATTAACTATATACCAACAACCTCACAAATATTTACGTAGTATAATAAATATTATTTTAACACAAATGGGTTTAGAGGTACACCCATATATATTTTGGTGGGTATATCCGTGGGTATTTTTGATTGCGTACACCCGTGATGGTTATACGTTACCCGTCACCCACCTACCACCCATTCACATGTAAGTATCCGCAGGTTATTGATTTTTTTCGCACCCATTAATCCCTAAACATATACACTACTTTTTATTATTAAAGCAAGGGGTGGGGGGTTCACCCCCCATGGGGGGGGGGGCGTGGGCCAAAATAAATCATTAATCATAAGTTTGTTATCCCGCTGAACAGGGACAGAGTTAGGGGGTCTCGCTGGTGCCCACGACACTTATGGATTTTTTCGATGCAGTGTTAATTTTTGTAAAAAACATTGATTTTTCTCAAATGTATCATAAATACACCCGGTATATCGAAATAAGTTTATAGTCTTATCATTTTTATGAAATCTTCGTTTTAATTAACTTTTTAACTATATTATATTACTGTTAAAAAAAATTGTGTACCCAATCATATTTGGTTATAACTCCATCCTTAAATCTCGAAAAAAGAAAAATCATTTCAGAAATCTGAATGACTGTAAACAATTTCACCTATTTGGCTTGACTAGAGTATAAAGTTGACTCTCTTTAGAACCAAGTAACTGGAATATTTCGATTTGCTTTTGCTAGGTGGTAAATTTATATTCGATTTAATTTATTGGTTGGTTTTTGCTTTATGAGACTGGTTCCCATTTAATATTCGATTTAGATGAGCATAAAGAAAATAAAAAGTCATATTTTAAGTTAGTACTTAAAAACTTAAACTAAATGCTTGAATTACTTCAATCATTTATTTCAACTTTCATTGATTATTACTAGGGTAACGACGTATGTGTCCGGAAGACACGTGTTCATGTTCAGGAAGCAACAAGAGCCACGTTTTAAGACAAACACACTTTTACTTAATACCTCCTTTGTCTAGTAGTTTCTACTAAGGATCGAGCGCGAGCCATTCAGTCGCCTAACCCGGATATCGCAGGATGTTGTCCCCCACGTGGACAGGCGTTGCAGCACCTAGACTATGCATAGCTCGACTCACCAATCTCCTATGTTGTTAGGTACAATTATCAAGGTGGTATAAATACACCAACCTGATTTGGTTTTAGATAACTCATTTATTGCGTCCTTAACCCTTACGTCGTAGCCTTTAAACAGCGTTTCGCACTATTAGTTAAAAAAAATGAATTTAGTAATTAACGTGTGTTAATATAAAGTCAACCCATTAGCATTAAGCTAACTCGTTTTTGTGTTCCACTCATAAAGGGCTTATGCACTAAGAAAAAAAAAGGAGTCAACCCCCATGTTGGATGAACTTGAATGGTTCAATTGAAAAGGCTTTTTAAATTGGAGATGAACTTGTATAAGCATTTTAGTGTTTCAAAACTTTAAACTTCAAAAAGAGAAACACTTGTATATGAACATGACAGCCATTAACACAATTATATACTTGGATTTACCAATAAATATCAACTTAAATATGAGTCATCATAACTCTTAACTTATTTTGTAATTCTTTTGATTTCAATATATACAAAAATAATAACTAGAAAGTAAATCAAGTTCAACAATATTATTCCAACGAGATTAATAGTAGCATAATATCAAATAAAGTACGTATGAAACAACAAAATAAAATTTCATAAAAATATTAATTGTCGGTCTTAGTAATTTATTTATTTTTTAAATCAAAACCGTCCCTGCTGGTTTTTCATTTGTGCTCACCCCTAATTTACATGTCATATTTAGACTGATGTTATTTATACGAGTATTCTTTAAAGATTGTCTTATATTGGGATTACACTGATGTTATTTAGTGACTCATGTGACTAGTTGTCCTTTTAATTTAGAAATAATTTCGTATATCGCTCTACTTTTGTAATTAATTTCATACATACTTATTACTCAAAGTGTAACAATTGAATGTATAATGTACAATGTTTTTAATGCATGTTTGAGTAAACATTTAATTAAAAAGAGGAGAGATGTGAACTTTCTCCTTTAATTTAACTTAGGCATTTCAATGTATTGTATGTTTTTTAGCTTTCTACTAACTTTTAACATCTTTTTTCTTTGTCTAAATAAATCATTATGTTAAATGGGCACATTTTTTTACTTCATGTTTCTTGTAATATTCATCTCATTCCAAATTTTTAGAAATTGAAATTAACTTGATTGTCATTTTCATGTAACCACTTTTATGGTACAAATAAATATTATTATTGTGTTAATGGCTGTCATGTTCATATACAAGTGTTTCTCTTTTTGAAGTTTAAAGTTTTGAAACACTAAAATGCTTATACAAGTTCATCTCCAATTTAAAAAGCTTTTTCAATTGAACCATTCAAGTTCATCCAACATGGGGGTTGACTCCTTTTTTTATCTTAGTGCATAAGCCCTTTATGAGTGGAACACAAAAACGAGTTAGCTTAATGCTAATGGGTTGACTTTATATTAACACACGTTAATTACTAAATTCATTTTTTTTAACTAATAGTGTGAAACGCTGTTTAAAGGCTACGACGTAAGAGTTAAGGACGCAATAAATGAGTTATCTAAAACCAAACCAGGTTGGTGTTTTTATACCACTTTGATAGTTGTACCTAACAACATAGGAGATTGGTGAGTCGAGCTATGCATAGTCTAGGCGCTGCAACGCCTGTCCACGTGGGGGACAACATCCTGCGATATCCGGGTTAGACGACTGAATGGCTCACGCTCGATCCTTAGTAGAAACTCTAGACAAAGGAGGTATTAAGTAAAAGTATGTTTGTCTTAAAACGTGGCTCTTGCCATGTCATCTTGTTGCTTCCTGAACACGTGTCTTCCGGACACATACGTCGTTACCCTAGTAATAATCAATGAAAGTTGAAATAAATGATTGAAGTAATTCAAGCATTTAGTTTAAGTTTTTAAGTACTAACTTAAAATATGACTTTTTATTTTCTTTATGCTCATCTAAATCGAATATTAAATGGGAACCAGTCTCATATAGCACCACATAAATCGAATATAAATTTACCACCTAGCAAAAGCAAATCGAAATATTCCAGTTACTTGGTTCTAAAGAGAGTCAACTTTATACTCTAGTCAAGCCAAATAGGTGAAATTGTTTACAGTCATTCAGATTTCTGAAATGATTTTTCTTTTTTCGAGATTTAAGGATGGAGTTATAACCAAATATGATTGGGTACACAATTTTTTTTAACAGTAATATAATATAGTTAAAAAGTTAATTAAAACGAAGATTTTATAAAAACGATAAGACTATAAACTTATTTCGATATACCGGGTGTATTTATGATACATTTGAGAAAAATCAATGTTTTTTACAAAAATTAACACTGCATCGAAAAAATCCATAAGTGTCGTGGGCACCAGCGAGACCCCCTAACTCTGTCCCTGTTCAGCGGGGTTAACAAACATATGATTTACTGATTTATTTGGCCCACCTTGCTTTAATAATAAAAAGTAGTGTATATGTTTAGGGATTAATGGGTGCGAAAAAAATCAATAACCTGCGGATACTTACATGTGAATGGGTGGTAGGTGGGTGACGGGTAACGTATAACCATCACGGGTGTACGCAATCAAAATACCCACGGGTGTACCCGCCAAAACACCTATGGGTGTACCCGTAAACCCATTTGTGTTAAAGTAAAATATCATACTACGTAAATATTTGTAACGTTGTTGGTATATAATTAATCCCTACCCAAATCTCTAGATCACACACTAAACTAACATCTTTGAGTTCAAATACTAAAAGGTGAATATGAAAAATTAAACTTTCAAGGGTTAATTACTTAAAAATGTATTATACTTGTCACTTTTTGTCATTGTATGTAGTGTACTATTTTTTTTCCATTGTGACACCAAACTTTTGAATTTGTGCTATTGTGTGTATTATGCGCTTATTTCTGTATGTAAAATGAATATTTTACCCTTCGAAATTTAAAAAAAGTGAGGGTAAATTGGTCACAAAGTACACACAATAGCACGAATTTAAATGTTGAGTAACACATTGGAAAAAAAATAGTACTCTACACACAATGACAAAAAGTGGCAAGTATGATACATTTTTAGGCAATTAAGCCAATTTTCAAATATATGTACATAGTACATTTCAGTTCAGACATGTGATTTGATGTAATAATGTTTAAGTTCACTACTTTCAAACATGTCATTAAGTATTTTGTAAACTTGGTATTTGAAAATTTGATATTGTATCTTATTACCCACTGAAATACAAAAAACACATGAAAACATAAAACATAAAACGAGAAAAAAAAAAAGCCCACCGCGTAGGCATGTCACCATGACGCGAAAGATCATGACGCCATTCACAGTATCATGTTCGCGCCATAAGATGGCTTGGTCAGATGGCGTATACCCACAAGCCACCTGTACTTAGAGCTCTTATAATGAAAGAAAACAAGTGAAAGTGGAAAATAATTAAAAAAAAGCCATGTTCTCAAGATTTTATTTAGGAAAGTAAATGAGAGAAAGAAGTGAAAGTGAGGAAACACATTGTTTTTTTTACCTAAATGTTTCATCTCATTTTTGAGATGAAAGATGAGTAAAGAAGTTTATTAATATTGAATTCACAATACTACCCTCCTTTCTATCTTTTTAGTTGACCTTTTACTTTTTTTCAAAGGGTATAAGTGTAATTTTGTTAGCTACTATTTTTTCAAATACACACTTTTTGTTTACTTTCATTCATTTTCTTCTCATCCGTCCTAAATTAATAGTCCATTTTTTTATTTTGGATTGTCTCAAAATTATTGTCCCTTTCCAAATATAGTTGTGAGTAATGTAGCACGTTTATCATATTGCCCTTAATGATACTAGAAATTACAAACTTTATTCAAAGCTTTAATTAATTCCATAAGGGTAAAACTGTCAATCTGCAAAAAAAGTAAGAGAGAAAATGCAGTAATGATTATGTTTTCTTAAACTGTGTGTTTTTTGTCGGGAGACAATTAATTTGAGACGAATGAAGTACGTTTCTTTCATTTACTTTCTTCTTCTCTTTCCTTCTTTACTCATCTTTCCTTTCCCTTTAAAAAAAACTCAAGAATAAAGTGTCAGTAAAATAGAAATATTTACCCAATAAATAAAAATTGAGATAGTTAAGGATCGTTTTTTCACCAAATCATCTATTACGTCATAAGTCTCATAACCATGTTATTTCCTTTGTTTTATAAACATTGTCATGTCATCATACTTAATTTTGTTACTCGTCTTTCTACCCTAACATGTGACATATATTACTTTTTTTTTCTTTTTTTTTTCTCATTAATGTTTTGATTTTTTCCATTTATAATTTTATTAATCAAACTTACCGAGAAGTATTATTTGTTTCAATATTTAGAGCATCATTACCCTAAGCAATATGGCGCGTTATAACAATATAGCGCACCCTTATGACACAAGAACATATCAGACCTTAAGTTATAGGTTACGCGCCAAATTTACCAACAAAGCCTTAGGGTTTATTTATTTATCTATTTATTGTGTTAACTGGTAAGTGTGATGCTCGAAAATGTCTTACTCTATCCGTCTCATATTAAATGTTCACTTTTGATTTTTAAAGTTTTTTTTTTCAACTTTAACCTTAAAAATATTTGTTTGTGTTATGTTATGTGATACTTGATGAAAGTTATATCAATGAAAAATACATTAAAACCCCAATCTATTCATATATTTTGCATCAATTATTATATAAACCAAACAAAAATATTTAAGGTTGACGTTGAAAAAGAATGACTTTAAAAAATTAAAGTGAACATTTAATATGGGACAGATAGAGTATAACTTAAGTGGCAAGCATACGTATTTTGGGTTAAGTTATAAAGTTATAAGTAAAAATGTAATGTTTCATATTTTTTGTTATTAAAAGTAGTAAAAATTAGAACAAGATATTCTTAGCATCTATTATTAATATCAACTATTTTGTCGGCATTACTAAAAATACAAAAAAAGAAATTTAAAAACTAACGGGTAGGTGGCTGACCGTCAAAGCATTTCTTTTGTTGAGATGCATACACGTGGTTTCGTTAAATGGTTAATAATAAACGGGCAGAATTTCGGGCAGCATCAAAATATCTGGCCAAAGACACGCCACTTGCTAAAAGTCTAAAAGATATTTTAATTTTGATATTATACCCGAGTTATGACTCTATAATCATCTTCAGTCCCTAAACAATTTGTTCTTCCATATTGAGGTCTGACTTTCCGATTGATAAGTATTTTTTTTAACGGCAATTTAGTCAAATCCACTGTCGTTTTGACATTGGGCCACAGCGCTACAGTATCGGGCTCTCATTTTAGGTCAGCCCGATTTTAGGTTTTTTTTTTTTTTAATTTGTATGCACAAAGTAGGAAGAAAAAAATATTATAAAAGTTCTGATTTATTCAGATAAAAAAAATACCCGTGGAAACATCTTCGATACCTAATAACTTTAAAATAATCGATATGGTCACAAACGTACAACCCATTATATTAAAAAAAACCCATATAGCAAAAAAAAACAACACTTTCAACATGAGACCCAACACATAAGCCATATAAAAAAAATTATTACTAATATACACATTTGTCGACAAACTAGCCTAAAATTCGCATAAAATATGGCCCAAAATCTGGCCAAAAAAAAAAAAGATCGAACCGTCACAAAAAAAGAAAATATTCATGAAAAAATTAACCCGTCCCAACGCAAAATTTTTTTTCCCGAATTGTACAAAAAAATAAAATATCCGGGAAAAAATTAGCCAAAAAAATACCCAAAAAATAGCCTAAAATCTGGCCCAAAGTAAAAAAAAAATACAAAACGTACCCTCACCTTTTAACTATTTACGATTTTCTTACACAAAAATTCCCGTAAAAAAATTTACAAAGCCGTCCCAAAAAAAGAAAATATTCGGGAAAAAATTAGCCCGTCCCAACGCAATTTTTTTTCCCTGAATCATATAAAAAAAGAAAATATATATATATATTTTTTTGAACGGCAAATTGAAATTAATAAAAAAACTAGCAAGAAGCTAGAAAATTACAAGGATATGGATTTAGGACATTTCATCAAGGAAATCCAATCAATATTGTTTTTACATCTATTGGAACACCAAGTAAAAGAGTACGAAACAATATCATCAAAAAGAAGCTCCATACGCGGATGAGAAGATCCAAAAAGCACTTGGTTGCGGAATTTCCAAATCATCCACCACATAACATAAATAATCACCAAATTTTGATTTATCTTCAATGTCATAAACATGACCAGAAAAAAAAAAGTTAATAGGCACCTCCGACAATAGACATCAACAATAGACACCTTAGTTAAAAGGTTGGTATCAGTTCTGAAGATAATCAAATGAAATCGCGTACATCTGAGTTAAAAATGTTCATCCTTCTTAAATAACTTTAACAAAGAAAGACCTTACCCGTTTACTGGTACACCCGTTTTGACACTATACATATTAACCATGGGTTTACTTGTGACAAATATTCATAACTCATGGATAAAAGTTGCAATGTGCTCATTCTAATTTTCTAAAGACAATAATAACGATGACACAAAAAAAAGACAAGAGGCAGGGAACGTTGTTTTCAACAACTAACCAAACCGACCACTTGTTGCTTGTATCCAATAGGAAAGAAGCTAATGATAGATACATTCATCGTATATATTCAATGGCTCAGATTTGCCTAAATGCCACGTGGCCTAACCAGATGTGAGTATTATATCTTCTACGTATAATATCTCACATGGATGTAGTATGGCATTGTTATGGACAACATCATGGTCTCATGGATATACATCTGTATTGTACCCTTACCTAAGACTCAGCATTATAGATTGTGGATCGAATCAAACTGAAAAATCGGATCGATCGAATTGGATTGAACGTATTTTGTCTGGTCTTCGGTCCACCCATTTTATCATTTTCGGTCTTTGGTCCGGTCCGGTTCAGTCTTACGCACAACCGGACATTATGCTTTGTTGGACCGGATTGAACCGGGCATGAACCGAACATTTTGGTCCGGTCCTCAGTTCGGTGTTTTGGGTCTCATCGGTTTTCAGTTTGGTCTAGTTTTGGTCGGTTCGGTCCGGTTTTCAGATCGTGCTCAGCTCTACCCTTACCTTTCTTAAAATTGACAAATTAGTAGTATTAGGGGTGGCAATCCCGGACATGACACGAGACTGACACGAAAATTAACGGGTTATGCAAGAAGCTAAACATGTTCGGGTTAGAAATAGGTCGACACCGTTGACCTGTTTTATAAAGTATGAAAACATGATGATAATCCAAGCACCTATTTTCGATTAAAAGGGATCGTACAAGTCGGAGTACGAAAATTTTCAAGTAGTTTATAAAGTATAAAAGTGTGTAACTTTTTTATATTGTAATTTATACTTTTGTTATGCAGTGTCATATATAGATTTATTGATCATATACTTGCACGAACTAATTTGCACTACTCTATATCTACACGTAATATAATATTGTGACGAATATTACACAACATTTATTGACTACTGACTGTCGTTTTCGTATAGTCATTACATCGTGATGCACGGTACCCACCGTGCGTAAAGTTATATCAAATAACAGTGTTCGTCAAATTTTTTGATTACATGATACCCATAGCTGCAACACGCATATATAATGTTCAAATGATACCATATCATATCATCGCAACAACACCAGAATCTCGTTAGGTATTGTTTGAACATGATACATGTGGACTAAATTATACTCCCTCCGTCCCATATTAAGTGTCCACAATGGAATCTTTTAAGTCTTTTTTCCTCAACTTTGACCATAAATATTTTTGTTTGTGTTATATAATATTGAACGAAAATTCTACCAATGAAAAATATATTCAAAACTCTATCCATTCATATATCTTACATCAAGTATCATATAACATAAGAAGAAATCATTAAGGTCAAAGTTGAAGAAAAAAGACTTTGAAAAAGTCAAGTGGACACTTAATGTGGGACGGAGGGAGTAAGATAATTATATATGGCAATACCTAATGACGAGTTTCACTCAAAATTTGTTTTCATTGCGGGAGTCGCTTGATTGTTGGAGCTTTTCTAAGTGTTAGGGTCGATAACAAGAACTAAGTTTAGGGTCGTTGCAACGTGCCGATTTGGTCTAAACCATACGTTCTGCGTCGTCATAACCAGTGGCGGAGCTAGGATAAAAATTTTAAGAGGGCCGAAAGGTAGTTCATGAAACTTAAGAGGGCCACATCATAACTCATTAAGATAGTTTAAGGTTTATAACATAATTTATGCATTAGTACAAGGGTATATATTGTAAACATGACAAATCCTAGGGGGATAGCCCTTCCTAATCTACACATGGCTCCGCCCATGGTCATAACTACACGCATCCTACTAGTTTTACTATGCTGGTTAACAAAAAAATTAGAATCTTTTTATCAAAACATAGTAAATTGTTTAAAAAACAACGCGAATAATAAAGGTTTTGCTAATAACGTGTGAACATAAAGACTATTTTAGTTCATTTAATTAGAAATTATGCTCAAATATAATTATCTATTAATTTATTTAATGTATATTTAACAAGGTTGCAAAAATTGCGTATATTCGATAGCTGGATGATTGAACTTTTTGTAGCTTGTAATTGATCGAGGCGAGATTAATCGGCGATCAATCGAATTGACATTTTCGACAAGTTTGTGTATCTCCGACGAGTTTTGGGTATTTTCGGCAAAATTTGTTTTAAAAAGAGCTTGTAATAGATATAAATAACTATGACCGAAACAAGTTACATTGAGTTTTGGTATTTTTGACAAGATTTACAGGTTTTTGACAAGTTTGACCACCATTGATCGTCGTTGACCGCGGTTGACCGCCATTGACTACGGTTAATCTATTTGTTCGACCGATTTACACAAATCGGCAAGTTTGGTGGTCCCGTAACATATAGGCGGCGATTAATCATTTCTGTAGGCGTTGTTTTGCAACACTGATATTTAATATATTTTTTGATTAAATAAGAATTACACACTAATTTATGCTAAGTGGTCACTTGTAAGCATTGCGAAGAAGTTTTATGTTTTTTATTCCAGTTCCATTGATGACTATGCACTAATTTATATTATTATAATGGTCAATAATGATGATGATTAAAATATAAAAATGATTTAGTCGTGGCTGATTTAGCTTACACGTGTGGGTCCCACAGTGCTGATGTGTATATACAATTAAGAAATGAGAGCCAATAGGAACAAGGCATGATAAGTTTTGGACGGTTTGTGGGTCCCACTTAAGTCTTAACCAACCCATTAACAACTTTCAAAATTTTGTTAAATACATGAAAATGCTAATGTGCATTAAATGTTTATACCTCAGTAATAAACCTCCTGAGGTTGTTAAGATTTCGATTCATCTTATGATATTACAATTTTACGATATAGCAAAGTAAAAATGATTCTGATTTTATGTAGGATCTTTGCAAGCTTAAAATTTTATATGATCTCGATTTTAATCATAGAATTTTAAAATCTAATATGATCCCGATTTTAACCATAGAAACTTAATATTTAATATGATCAAATCTTACTTTTTTAAATCACAAACTAAAAACTTCAAAGTTATGATTATGTTTTATAAAATTTAATTAATAAAATGTTGATCCTTTTAAAATTTCATAATCGTAATTTAAGACAACATTTTTAATTAGACATTAATATAATATTGTGTTTATAATATATAATAATTTGTAGATTTATATAATATTACAAAGACTATTAGAAAAATGACATTATAGTATCATCTTAAGCTCCCGATTTGATTTTACGATTTCGATATTGCAAAAACAAAATCAATCATGAGTGTAATCCTTAAAAATGTAAATAACAAAACCCAATACGTATTACGTAATTAAAAGTTCTGTTGGAGGTGTGTTAATGATTAAATTAATATTGTCTTTTAAATCCTTGTTTCATTACCTTTTGACACTATCTAATTGGTCTTATAACACAACTCAAATAACAATGCCAATATATTTTGTCTTCAATTTCTTCGGAGAAAGCAAAGGAACACAAGAAAGCTTCCAAGATGGAAGCTAAGAACATCGAAAAGCCAACCTACGACACGACAAATGAAGCTAACGGAATGTTTCTCTAGGCGCTAAGACCCATCTACGGTATCTACCCAATCTAAGCTCATCACACAATCCTACGTCAATTTGAAGCCACAGAACAGAGAAATGCTAGGTGTGAGGGGAGATATCCTCGATTGAAATTGCATCATTTTCACCCGGTAGAGCGCGAACCGTTTTGAGTTCAAAAGAAGAGCTGTTCAGAGATAGCATCACCGAGTTATATGTTGCAGCCTTCTAAATTTGCTGGTTTATGTAACTAATTTGCGACTATTTTCAAAACGTAACTCTTAAGACAGTGTGTCGAGAGATAAATGGTATTGTACTTCAACCATTTTTGCGGTGGTTATAGTTGAAGTACAACAATTCATGCATGTCTTATTCCTTAACACCGTGTTTCTGAGTTTTCAGGTGTAAAACTGAAAGAAAAGAAACGCAGAGAGAAAATAGAAGAGAAGAAAAAAAATTGTCATCTCGACTTTAAACCATATTTAAAACTTGTCTACAAGTCATTGGTAGCATTATCGATTAAATGACTTAAAATTGGCCTCCTAAGTAAATGCATTAGGAAGTTCTAGATCCGAAGTAGACCGTCGCATTCTTAAACCTATCTTAAATAAATAAAAAATAGAACAATCAAAGACCGTTGGGTCGACCATAAAAAAATCAGACTTTTTAGACCAAGTATCGAGTCAGTCCCAGGACAAATAAAGACATGTACTTTAATTCAACTTTCCTGAGTTGGAGTCGTGATCTTCAGGGCGCCTTTGCGCGAGTAACAGCTTTGCTCTTTCAAGAACACCAAAGAAAATAGAGCCTCCTATACCTATCCACAAAACCCTTGGTCCCAACCCCTGTGCATTATTCAAGCAAAACATATGAGATCGCATATTCACATTCCATTGTTTGTATTCACAAGAGACGGAACATCAAACTGGTAAAACGTAAATAAAATGGCTTAAACTGAAACAGGTCGGAAATAATAGAAAATGTACTTAAATGCATAAAACCTCCCTTATTATTGTATCCAAAACATAACCAAGGAGGCTCAACCCTCATTAGAGGCATATTTGGCATATGTAAATGCATCATTATGTTCAACTGATTGGGTTATCACGGAAAAATATTAGCTTTTGTAAACGTTTCTGAAATTTTTATTTAGAAAGTAACACTTATGGAGAGGTGTTTCAGATCAACCTGACCCATATAGTACAAAAAAATCACCCATTTTCACCATTAAGAAGTTGGATTCAATTTCGGACATCTCAATCTCAAATGGTATGTATAAAAAATAACCATGAAAGTTTGATGCGGAAAGAACTGGATTTTGGGCGAGTGATAAACTTACCACATCTGCGAAGTATTAATAAAATGTAAGAATACTTATATGTAGAAATATCACACCTTTAGAAATGCAGAAGGTCCTTCTTCCTTTAGAATAGTGCCTACACAATGGGAGATACTCCTGTATTGGTTTCCCGCTCCCTGCAAAACATCAGTAGTTCGATATATATAAGTGGAAAACTATTCTTGAACATATTTGCGAGATACCGAGTAAATGGAACATAATTGAACATATCGGCTAATACCAGTTTGGCTATAAAAAAAGAAAGAATTGGAGATGAAGTGTGAATAGATAAACTTATCGACTGTACCTGAGTCATCAATCTAGTCTTTATTACATCTAGAGGTGTTGTAACGGCTCCTGTGATTGCACCTGCACCCACAAAGTAGATGGCTATGTGACCTCGGGTACTTTGACTTCAACAAAACGAGCATATATAGAAATGAATTAAGCAGATAAAATCGATGAAAACATGACGAGACCTCAATAATTACCTGCAAAAGCACCAATCACAGCATTTTCAGGGTCACTGAGATCTCTTTTTGCCTGTAGTGGAAAAAGATGCAGTTAGACCTTTTGGCACTCAAACGTAAAACTAAATGTCTAAACTGTTGACAGAATGTGGAACGCCGAGTGCAAAAAAGTTACCCAATTGGCCCGTTATTCAACTCGTCCGACCCACCCGTGAACCAAAGTCAACTTACCGCTAGTTTATACCCAATTCGAAGTTGCTCATATAAGCAAAACTGGATGGCATCGAAAGGCAAGTCTCGCAATAGAAAAGAACTGTACCCCTGCAATTTTAAGAAACCGTTTACATGAGTCAAATCATACAATTTAGCAAAAAGGGGAACGGGTCAAAATACCTTAATGCATTCAACCTCTTAATTATTTTATTCAAATACTTATATGCTTAAAATAAATAGAATTTGTTTCTAAAATCAAAATTAGCAATAACTACTGATAACTTCTACTGTATTAAAAAGGGCTAAAAAGGTGTTGGTTGGTCAAACCTCCGACCAGCCTCATTTTGCACAGACTAATAAATAACCCGTTCTCAGTTACTACAACATTAATGTGTTTGTTGCATAAATCACATACCGCAAAAAGTCCTTTAAATCCCTCTTTAGCAACAATGAGCCGAACAGCATCAGGGGCTGAAGCAAAATGCCCGGTCTGCATCCTTTGCTTAACAACCTGCGTAATATAGTGAACATTAAACAACAGATCAAAATAATAATTACAGCATTAAAGTTAAACTTAAAAAATACCTCGGTTGGTACACGTATAATAGACGAAGCAGCTCCTCCAACAGCACCTGCAGTCTATACATTAAGTTAAAAAAACAGTTCAGATAACACGATACAAAATCTGCAAATTTATACTAATTCATATAAACTAAAGAGACTAGTGAGTAGGCATACAGACGGAACTTACCAGGTGAGCTAAGGCACTAAAATTTTCAGGGCAGCTCTTCAACAACTTCTGCTTCGTAGGTTCATATACACCAATAAATATGGCTGATGCGCTGAAAGGATTTATAAGATATAATCAACATTTTCCATAAACTACGAAAACATAATTATTATATAAGTTTCAAACAATTGAAACTTACGGTAATACGCCTGCAAGATTTCCAGCCAAACCAGAATACAAACCCTTCAAAACAATTTGTCCTCCACCACGAACTGCCTACCATGGAACAACACAAATATAAAAACAGTAGATCTTAAACATGAATAATAACAAATATATCATTTAGGATCTAACATTGTACCTGCTTGAAGTCGAGTTTTAATCGTATCGAGTGGATATAAAGCAGCTTCGACTACAACGCCAGCAGCAGCTCCAGCTACAGCACCCTCTGCAAAATGCAAAATACTTTTTCGTATTTCCTGGTTTACCTTTCTAAAATGCCAACGAAACAAAACAAGTCAAGTATAATAAGATTTTTCAGAGATTGCAAACATACCTAAGAGCACTCTAACAAAATCAAAGGGGTTGTCTGCTTTTTTGCTGATTGACACCACATGCGTTTTTGGCGCATCTTTAGAGCTGTATATTTTGTGTTTGAATGTATCTGTAAGAAATATTGTAAACTCAAAATATATCAGCAAACAGAACTCATATCTTAAATATGCAGGAATACATTAGGACACTACACCATCACTTTTTTTGTCTCGAATAAAGAGCTGCTCAAACTTTTTTCCTTCTAGGCACCATATCCGAGATTTTAATTTGATGGGGGGCCACCAATGCATGAGAGAAAATATTGAAGAAAATAAACCTCGCCAATTATGTTGTATTATTAAGATAACAGTTTTACGGGTACACACGGATAAGTTTTTCCTCTTCAGGTTACCCCCTTGGAGGGGTTTTTTTTGTTTTTGATCAAATGTCACGCGCCTATCCAGGGTATCGCATATAGTGAATCAGTTCATGAATTTTCTTCCACGGCCACACCCTTAAATAGTTTATTTTCATTTATTAAGCAAGAAACTAAGCAGTGTGCCAGTGTATTGACTAGTATTTCAGACGATGTCATTGAGATCTTAACTATTGTCAAAATAGTTCCTAGATTATTTAAGTTTAACAAATGAAAACACAGACACCTTAGAGTAACTAAATCTGCAAACTTCTGATAGATTCGTAATTATGTACTTTGTTCAACAGAATTTGTTAACAGTTACAGTATATAAATTTGATCCGTAAGCGAGTATGAATTTCTATAAGCCTTTTCAAAGTATAAAAATGAAACACAACCATTTCATTATCACTAGCAGGGAAATATTCTTTGGCTTCATCCTGCTCACCAACATCTTGAACACTTACAACTGTACAGATCAATCAATAACTCTACACCCTTTCTTGGTCATTATTTACGTGTCGTGCTTTATTCTGGCGGTTGTGAGCCGAGTTCATGCTTTATTTCAGCATCTTTATTCCTCTTCTATCAACTTCTTTCAGCAGTCCAGTCCCAAACATCACAAAGCTCCAGCTTCAAATAATTCCCGTATAGAAGTGACTTTGCAAATTATGTTGAAGAGATACAGCTTTCTGACATACATAACCAGTGCAGAGAGTAATGATGAAACACTTCGGAAAGGATCTCCATTCATGAAGCTACCCACGTAAACCATTCATGTGTTAATCGCTTACATGGTTAACAACACAAGCGAAGATCCTTCCGAAGCGTCTTCACTCTCGTCGTCCTCATTGATTGTAGGAAGCTTTTGCTTAAAAACATTATATGCAAAATCATTGGAATATAAAGGAATCTAGGAAGTCGAAGGCTTCAAGATAATCGAACTGGCACGGCTGGAAGTATGAAAAAGAAGACTAAAGCAAGCATAATAAAGTATAAATATTTAGTTATCGGAATGGATGGCTAGAGAATCTATTTGTAAGACTGGGCCATGGCCGCTAAATCATGAAGCAAACGAGGAAGGCAAAAAAGAGAACTGAAATACTGACAAATTGTCTTTTTTGATGGTAAGTTGGTATGGTCCACGGTGGTCAGTTGCGACGAGGTTATGGGAGAAGGAGAATACAGAGTACAAAGTTACTGAAATTTTACGACTGTGAAAACAGCTTCCAAGCAAGCAATCGTATTGTTTCTTGTACTTTAATGTACTTTAAAAGATGATGTGAAAGATTGTAACTAATGAAAGAAAATTATAATAATTATATAAAGATTTACAGATTCCATAAGTATATAAGAACACGATCAAGATAATCGCAATCCACAATCATTTTCATATCAAAAGATGTTTTCAAGACAAACTCCTAAATTCTAAAAGACGTCTTAGGGATATCTGGCATAATCTTTTAGTATGTTGGATCTTGAATGAAACACAAGAAATACAATGCCGAAACAATTAAATACATTAGTGTTGTAAAACAAGGATAACAAGGCCAAGTAATCGACGATTACTCGCTACAAGGTCAAAACTCAATCAAAACTTAAAATTAAGTCGGTCAAACTGTGTTAATGTTTCTAAAGGCGATTACTCGCTACAATATCAAAACTCGATCAAAGCTTAGGATTAAGTCGGTCAAACTGTGTTAATGTTTCTAAACATATTTCTGGGCCCTATAAGCAATTTTATCATACAAGAGGTTAAGGGTTCAAACCTCACTAGGTACAACTTTGGGGGTGGCCAGGGAAGGGTCGGAAATGGTCACAGTGACACCCCGGTTAGGCAGCGTACATCTGAGTCAAAGACACCCTCCCCCGGTAACCTAAACAGGGAAAACCTCATCCGTTTATCAACATATCATACATATTATTTCCAATCCGATTACTTCGCGCCTAGGCCAATTACTAGCTACAAGGTACTCGACCGTCGGACTAGCCCCTAGCATCTTGTACAACCATGATCCTGTCCTTTGTCCCTTTAATCATGTTATTACCTCTCCCCTGTTGGTCACTACGGGGTCCCGCGGTGTCACGGGACCCGATGGAATTTTGATTTGTAGTGCTAATTTTTGTAAAAAATCATAAATTTTCCCAGATGCACCGGGTTCAAAAGGATCGTGTTTCCACTAAAGTTGATCGCTTTAACTGAAATCACGCTTTTTATTCTTTTACTACAGTTAAAAAGAAGTGTGCACCCAGTCACTTTTAGGGGGGTGTTTGTCGGGCTTATAAGCTTGTTGAAAATTTAATAAGCTCTTTTCGTATGGCGTATGAGCTTATCCCTTTTATAAGGCAAAAGTTAAGTTAATAAGCTCATAAGCTATTATAAAAAACGAGCTTACCAAAATTTCAATAAGCTTATAAGCCCATCAAATAAGCTTAGGGGGTGTTTGTTTCGGCTTATGGCTTATATTGGTTTTGGGCTTATGTTTCATAAGCTCACTCTTTGTGGCTTATTTTGAAACTTTTCGGCTTTTCTTATGTTATAATAAGCTTATATAACCACAAAAAGTGAGCTTATGAAACATAAGCCCAAAACCAAATAAGCCATAAGCCAGATATATAAGCATAAACATTATTTAGATCCAAACAAGTTGTATAATAACAATAAGCAGTTAAATAAGCAATCCCAATAATATAAGCATGTACCTGATGAGTCTAAGTTAGGGTTAACAGACATTGTAACTACTTCACCAGTTAACAGCTAAATCTGCATAATAAAATTAAATGAAATAAAAATGTTGAATCAACAAGTATATACAGTTTTTTTTATATAAGTGAATTGAGTTTGTCATCTTACATTTGTGTGACTCGAATTTGAACCCGATAATTTGGGGGTTTTGTTAGGGTTTTGACTCACCAATACGTTATCGGTACGAGTAGGGCTGATCACGGTTAGAAAACAAGAACAGAACCGGACCGATCAAGAACAAACCGATTTCGTCCAAAACATCGAATCGAAATGGCCCGTCTATGTCCGGGTTGGTCTGGTCCGGTCCAATAAAGCATAATTGACGGTTTTGTGTAAGACCGGACTGAATCGGAACAAAAAACAAATATCAGAAAAATGATAGACCGAGGAACGGACCGAAATATGTTCAGTGCGGTCTGATCGGTCTATTCGATCCGGTTCGGTTCGTGATCTATTATGTTGAGCCCTATTTGTGTGTAAGGTTTTGAACTCATTTTGGGAAGAATAAAACTTGAGGGATGTAATTTGTAAATTTGGATATATGTGCAATGGATGCTTGTACATTGTGGATTGAAACTTGTGTTTTTCTAAGCATACCTTTCGTCTCAAAATTATAGTTTTCATTTGCTGAAAGGAGAAGAAAAGTGAGATAGAGGTGAGCCAGTCACTTCTCGGTTCTTGTGCAATCTCTTTACGTTTATTGTTTTTTATTTTGTTTGTGAGTGTGTGTGAAGTATTTAGTGGTGTATATTTATATAAACTGAGTATTTTAATAAAAGGTAAGGAATAGTGTGACCACTGCGGGTGAAAGGTGAGAGGGAGTGAGTAGAAGTGAGATGAGAGAGAAAGCTGATATGACGCTGATGTTAAAGATAAAGGGAAGGTTGACCACTCCACGCCCAGTCTTAGACTAAGTGTTATGGTGACCACACTTGACCGCGGTGAGCGTCACCTTAGTTTTATTTCTTTACAACTTTCTTTATGACTAACTTAGTAATAAGGAGATTGCGATCATCACAAAGAAAACATGAGCCACTTAAACATAAATATACCATCACAAAAACAATTTAATAAAAAAAACTCACACACACGACAAGTCGTATGACTCGGTCAGCAAAAAACCATGTTGGATGTGTCGAGTGGGTGGGGGGTAAGGGGAGAACGCGTCTTTTGTGGGTGTCGACTGAAGGTGAGGCTCGACCATAAATTGTTTCATTCTTGTAATCAAACGAGAGTTTAGTGAGTGAGGATGATATTTGATTGGTTGAAGAGTGTAGTGTCTCACTTCTCATAAATTGTTTGTTTTTTGTCCGAGGACAACAACTTTAGAACCGAGGAAGTAAAGATTTCTTTTTAGCTAAAGTATAATTGGTGTTATTTCTCATGAACTCGTTGAAATCGACTATGTAAAAACTTGAAATGAGCAAGTTTTAAAGAACTTCAGCATGAGCTCGAGCCATGAGTGGAGTTTATATCAGTAACGAGCTTAAGTCCAAGCTTTATGCCGAAAGCTTAAAACGTAAACAAATGTAAGATATATATGCGTTTGTATATGTAAAATTCAAGTAAATCGAGCTCAAGCGATCCATAATTAGCCAAACTGAGTTAAGCTTTATTTTGTTTAGGACCAACATAAAAAGCGAGCCGAGCCCAGGCTTGTAAAATACATCACGAACCAATCCTGCAGGCCAATTTTAGTCATTTTTCTTAATTGCATTTTTGGTCCTTGTGGTATGGCCAAATTGCAGATTTGGGACCCTAATTTTTGAAATTGCAGTGAGAGTCCCTATTTTCAAGTTTCCGTTGCATTTTTGGTCCCCGGTCAACGTTGACGAAGGGTATTTTAGTCATTTATATTTTCTGTCGTGTTTTCTTTTAATATTAACAAGAGTAAATTGCATTTTTGGTCCCTGTGGTTTGGCCAAATTGCAGGTTTAGTCCCCAACAAAAAAAAATCTTTTTTCTTTAAATTAAGATTTTTAAAAGTACGAATTTTTTTTTAAATACTTTACGTATATACGAAGGAACGAATTTTTTTTTAATTTAAAAAAAAATTAAAACGAACTAAAAAATATTTAAAAATTTAAAACGAACTAAAAAATATTTAAAAATTTAAAACGAACTAAAAAATAATTAAAACGAAATTTTTTCGTAATTTTTTTTAAATACTTTACGTATATACGAAGGAACGAAATATTTAAAAATATTTCGTAATTTTTTTTTTCTTAATTTTTTTTCGTGCTTTTTAAATTAAAAAAAATATATAATTTACGTTGTTATTCGTTAAAAAAAGTAAAAAAAAATTTATAAAATTTCTTACTTTTTATATTGAAGAAAAAAAAATTGTTGGGGACTAAACCTGCAAGTTGACCAAATCACAGGGACAAAAAATGCAATTTACGCTTGTTAATATTAAAAGAAAATAGAAAAAGAAAAGGATAAGGGTATTTTAGTCATTTAACTTTGGTCGGGGACCAAAAATGCAACGGAAACTTGAAAATAGGGACTCTCACTGCAATTTCGAAAGTTAAGGTCCCAAATCTGTAATTTGGTCATACCACAGGGACCAAAAATGCAATTAACTCTTTCTTTTTTCTTTACGGTGAATAATACAGTATTGGTTTGAACTTTGACTTCGAGCCGGCGGGATTGGGTATGTTGTTACTTCTTGGTGTGGCGAAAAGTTGTAAACATTCGCATATACTCAGAAGTATAAGATAGTTGGCAAAAGTATAGCAAAGAACAAAACTTATTCGGTTAACAAACAATCGTAAATCAACTCGATATTGACAGAAACGTGTTATTTTCAAGAGAATTCCGTTAGTCGTGCGCAAATCGGTTAACCAGATCGGTTCGGTTTGAGTCAAACAGGAACCAGTTTCGGTCAACCCGGAGCCGAAACCGGTTTGCCGGTTTGGAACCGGTTCGGTTCCGGTTAACCACTAAAACCGGTTTGACCGGGTTTTTTATTATTTTTTTATTTTTGGTGTTGTTATACTATAAACTGATTAACCTTCAACTTTTATTGAATACAAACCATAATATTACATAAACGAAATACAACATAAAAGAAATACATAAAGCAAATACAACAAAAGATTAGGAAATACAACACAATACTAGTAGTAAGTGTAACCATGTGACATAGACCCTCCCTCTCCGGTTTGGTCATCTTCGGCTCCGCTGCTCATCATATAATCACGACGTTGTTCTCCTGAAGACAAAGAGCCATCGCTACTAGCATCTAACGCAATTTCTTGATCGGTAAGTTGAGTGGCTTCATTTTGTTGCACCTCGTCATTAAAGACACCTTCTTCAACGTCTAAGGGTAGTTCAAGAGGAGAGCTGTTTTGTTTACGCTCATGAGCGTCTAAGTGATCCTTCAAGCACATGCACATCTCTAAAGACTCCGGAGTTAGTCTTGTTCTTCGGATTGTCAACAACCTACCACTTGTTGAAAATGCTGATTCAGATGCTACCGAAGAAGCTTGGACACTTAATATATCCATGGCCATGCGGGATAGAACAGGAAACTGATTTTCCTTTGATTTCCAAAACCCCAATACATCATAAGATGCAAAGTCCTTGGGCTGAAGTCCTGAGACAAAATCTGTTTTGAGATATTGCTCATACTCGGAGGACATTGTAGGATCACCCCTTGACTTCTTTTTTTTATGTTGGTTTAAACCGTGTAGCAAACGAGCATAAGGATCACGACTCACCCCCGATGAAGAACCCCCACCACTTGTTGATTGAGTCTGGTTAGTACCATATTGTGAATAATACATATTATACAAACCTTGGAAAGATTCGTGAAACCAATCCAATGACCTAGTTGCAAAACCATCATCTTCAAACTCCAAGTCCCTACTTATATTCTCAATAAGATAGTCTACCCCGGATACATTAAAACAGGGATTTAAAGCGGCTGCACAAGTAATTATCGATGGGATGTTTTCAAAATACTTCTTAAGTTTTTTCTTCATTGGTTGAACCATACATGACAACACCCCCCCTCAAGTTCTAAATCAGATAATTTGCAACTTATGAAAAAAATCTGTTGAAGTACCAATGGAGATGTTGGGTAGTAAACCCCCGACAAAATAACCGTAGCATTTTGAAACACTTCAAGTAATGGGTTTAACGATTCAATAAGAACCCAATATTCATCCGGAAATTTTTTAAACCTTCTACCATTCTTAGTGACCAAATATTCATGAAAATACACCAACGTCATTTTCTGTTTCAAACCACTTTCGAACATTTCAAAAGTGGAGTTCCATCGTGTATCAACGTCCCAATTTGGTGAATAACAAGGTTTTTCTGCATCCTTACAGACTTTAATATAGCGTTTTCGGATTTTATCACCAGATTTGAAAACATCTTTTAACATTTGTTTGAAAGACTCTTTCATTTGATTAATTATGGGGACCTTTAAACCAGCTTGCACAACCAAGTTAATGATGTGTGCAACACAACGACTGTGATAAAACCTACCCCCCATTGGTGGGTTGTATTTTAATTTTAGTTTATCCATGGCGCTTGTGTTATTGCTAGCATTGTCCAAAGTAATTGACATAATTTTTTCTTTCAAACCATACATGACAAAGACTTTTTCCAACATATACTTCAAGTTTGTACCCGAGTGAACTAACGAAAACTCTTCGAACGAAATGACCCGCTTCATCATTTGCCAAGTACTAGGTTCAATCCAATGTGCGGTAACACACATGTAAGAACCGGGCAAATTATGAGGAGCGGACCATATGTCCGTTGTTAGGTTGACCTTATTATTTAAGTTACCAAAACCATCAATTTGTTGCTTGTTTAGAGACCCTACCCATAGTTTCAATTGCACATCACGATTTTAGAGTAGAACGACTTACATGAAGTGTATCGCGTTGCATATCGTTTTGACAGTCCCTCGTTGTCTGCTCTGGGTCAAAGTGTTGAATGGTAAACCCCCGTAGAATCCACCACCCCGCGAATTTGTTCACGAAGATAATCCGGATTGAAACAAGAAAATTTGCCCAACTCCTTCCCATCGAACGTTTGCCCCCGCTTCCGTATTCTGATTCTGCGCGCCTGTAATACTTCACAATGCGGATGAGTTAATAATGATACTTCAACGTCGTGTTGGACCCACCGAAAGAAATGCGAAAACGCAATACTTTATTGTGCTTTTTTAATGACCGTGTGGTCCATAAATCACATGTTGAAGTCATTCAAACTTCGGGGGTTCGATTTGGTTGGAATGAATTTCACACAGAATTGTCGGCATACACTGTTGAACCAGCACCGGTGGTAGTTGAGGCGGATTTCACTTGCCATTGAGGTGGATTAGGTTTCTTGAATTTTCTTAAGAAGGCTTTATGTAATATAAGTTGTGATTTACAATGTAATATAACACACTTATTTATAGCACAAGAAAATCATAGATA
Source organism: Tanacetum coccineum (assembly GCA_026074375.1). NCBI lineage: Eukaryota > Viridiplantae > Streptophyta > Magnoliopsida > Asterales > Asteraceae > Tanacetum > Tanacetum coccineum. Next base: position 26,727 of record BQNB010045285.1, read on the forward strand.
GGATAAGAAAATGATAAAAGGGGTGATTCCAGGGTCCTCCATTGTCTCAAGATAAGATAGAAAGGATAAGAAAATCTGAAAAAGGGTGATTTCCCGGGTCCTCAATTATCCCACAAATCGGTTCGGGGTCCAAACCGTTATTTGAAACCGGTTTCCAAACCGGATTCGAAAAACCGGTTGTCAAACCGGCATTTTCGGTGGAAAGCCGAACCGGTTCCAAACCGCCGTTTGCCAAAAAACCGGAAACGGTTTGGTCAAAACCGGTTACCGTTTCGGTTTCCGTTTTCGACCCGACCTCGTTTTGAACCGTTCCTTATTTGCCCATCTCTAAAAGGAGGTGAGGGGGAGGGGTTTTATACTTTATTCTTCCAACATGTTTGTTCTCCCCTTCATCTTTATAAAAGGAGGTGAGGAGGGAAAGGGTTTTGTACTTCATTCTTTTATTTACTCAATAAACATGTAATATTGAGAGTTATATTCTTGTGCATCTTTTTCTTTTTCTGTCATACATAATCTGTTGGGTTGTGTTCGTCTTCAAGATCGGATTTATTCCGCACTAGTAACCAGGTTGTAGGGTGATCGAATCTTACAATCCAAACTGTGGAATCTTGTTAAGTGGTGAAACTTCATGCCACTTATCGCCACTTATTAGTGATTGAGGTATAGGTACCTCCGGCTCACTAGAAAGTACCAAAAAAGTATTAAAAAAAAGTACAAAACATTTTCTTTATCCCTGTTTTACAGTAAAACACAGTTTTTTATCAGTTTGTGTTTCGCATAAATATACACCTTCCAAATAAATATACACACCATTGAACCAAAACAAACAATGGTAAACTAGATATAAACCTTATTTCTTTACCAAAGATGAAGAGTGAAAAAAAATGGTAAAAACTTTTGTGGAACCTTGATTCCTTTTGGGTAGTTACCCTCAACTTAGCCAACCGTTTCATATGCCGAAACCCAAAAACCACAATTTTGATCTTAGCTATTTGGTTCATCATCGATAAATTATATACCAAATTGATTCGTAAAATTGTTGAATTTCCTACCACTGGCTTGTACCTTTATTAGAAAAAAATGACTACGAACAGGAGGATGAATAAGAAGTGAAAACCAACCTGCAAGATTGGACAGATAAAGTAGCGTGATAGCTAGCTTATGTTCATATCTTCTGCCTTGCACTTATCAGCAGAATCAGTCAATCACCATGCAGACATGTAACGTGAATATATACTAGCGTATCATTCAGTGCTACAAGTAAGATATTTCATAATGGAAAATTATGTAAATTCAAAACGCGTATTGACGAAGAATGGATAATGATGGGAACAGATATGGCCAAACCAACGGAAAACTGAAATTGATGCAATGGAAATTTACAACGATTACAAAACAAGTTTTGAGCTAGATGCATTCATCGAATATGATATATATTCGTATAAAAATTGGTAGACAGAGATAGGTATAAAATATCTGGTATCATATTCAATGAAGCAGTTGCGTTGAAAAACTGAGAAATTACAGGGAAGTTTCATAGGTTAAAAGTCTACAGGATGTACCATTTATGAACTCAAAGGATGCATGTATTCTCATTTCTGTTATTCTACTACTGTACTTTATCTAAAAAAAGCCTTTTTGATTACAAACATGATGCTCATTTGATTTGCATACACTCTTGCAACTTTGCAAGTCACGTGTTACTGTTTTCTTTTAGCCGTATTGAGGATGATAAAAACAAGCCACCAATCGTGCGTTTTGTTTCTCGTATGTTCAACTAACAATCAACTAATGTTTGCTCATTGACACAAAATTTATTATATACACCTTTTCACAATAAGCACAATGTACAATCGTTATCATATTATCTTTTCATCTAACACATGTATCACTATGTATGTAATTATATGATGGGTTAATTTTGAAAGAGAATGGTTTATGGCTGCTGGAGCCATTCTTGAATGGCAGACCGAAGCGCATGGTTTGGGACGAGGTTGGAGTTGGCTAGCTCAAGGTTGGTCATGGGTGAGGTATTGTGGCCACTATCTAACCATCCTCTCAAAGCCTCTGCTTCGTACGTAAATCCATCAGCAGCAACCATTGGATCTTGCATGATTTCCTGCAAATTTCATCCCAGCAAAAAGAATCTTGTAAAGAGGCCAAGTATTTATAGCAAGTTAAATGAGGTCATGTAATCAGTCAAACAAGGTCCAGTTTTTAGCAGCGACAAGTGATTGGATTAAACTTTTCAAGTGAAAGTGGAACAAACTTTTTCACATAGGAAAACTATTTATATGATTGTTAACCAAAGGGTGACCTAGTGGGCAAGGCTTAGAACCCTGGTTTAAACTATAAACAGTAAAAACATCAATTCATGTGGAGCCACGTTGGTTATTATAAGACGTAGATTTGGCCAGATCTATATGCAAGTGCTCACAGAGAGAAGGGCATAAATCCCGTGAAAATACGCCATATACCATGGTTATCAGATGTTGCAAAATGGGTAGAGTCGGACTGGCAATGGGTAAGAACAAGTAACTATATAGTGCAAGCCAAACAGGCAACACTTCGTTAAAAATAAGTATTATTACAATAATCTATGTTTTCCAATTAAAACAAATTAGGAGGTTATAGGCATTTGTTTAAAACTTGAGACGACTTTCGACCCAATTTACACGTTAAACCCATTTATATTTTAGCCATTCTTTGCATTTAACTCCTGTGGCTTGTTAGATAATATAAATTAACTGATTAGTCCATATATGGGTCAATATTGCCGGATCTAAATTTAGGTGACTATTATTGAAACTCGTGTGGTGATTGCGCAACTGACCCCGCCTTAAACATAAAAAAAATTGCCAATGAACTAAACCACTGGGACAAGAAGATGAAGGGTGTATGAAAACAGTAAAAACGAATATGGCGCCTTGATTTCCTTTGAGCAGTTGCCCTTAATTAGTAGAACATGTCTTAAGCCCAAAGTCCCAAACCCTTTTTTCCAAATTTTGAGTGTTGCATATCAGACTCCTTATGAATATAATAGACACCAAACTGACACACAAATATACTAAAACTGCCAGCCAACATTTTATGTTCCATTATTAGGAATAAGACCCAATTAGAGGTGAAAACTTACCTGAAAAATTGGACATATGAAGTAGTGTGGAATCTGGCATTGTCCTTCTGAACTGAATCTAGATGATGAGAGTCCACAAGAAACTCGCATCGGTTCGAGCACTCTCCATGCTACAGAAGCAAGGTCAGGCCGATTCTTACGAACATCACAGCAGTCCATTGCTAGGAGAACCAGCTGTTGTGCCTGCACAAATGGCCAATCTCCAGCTGTCGGATCCAGTATATTCTTCAAATTTCCATCATTAATTGCGTCTTGCACTTCCTTTCTTATCTTCATAGCTGGCTTACCCGTCAATAACCTTAATAATATTACACCAAATGAGTATGTATCCGACTTTGAAGTAAGCTCTCCAGTAGTAAGAAATTCGGGGTCCAGGTAAGCAAAGGTACCCTTAGGGCCCGTTCTGCAACACAGGGATGTGTTATTGCTTGAAAACTCGTTGGGGGAGAGCACTCGACAGATTCCGAAGTCACTCAACTTGGAAACCAAGTTTTTGTCTAGCAGAAGGTTAGCAGGCTTTAGATCACCGTGAACGATGCCACAAGAATGAAGAAAGATAAGAACAGAACATAGTTCAGCAGCTATACGGATTCTGTTTTGCCACGATAACGGGGGAGTATTGTCTTTGCAGTCGAGTCGATCTTCAAGGCTTCCTCCAGAAAGATATTCATAAATAATTATCCAAGCATCCGGGCAGGCTCCTATAAGAGTTACAAGATTTGGGTGCCTCAATTTGCTCAAAACGTTGACCTAAAATATGAAGAATAAGATCAGATACATCAATAGTGAACTTAATAAAAAGATAACTAGTAGATTATCAAATCAGGTAACATATTGCTAGGGATGAGCATCGGTACCGGAAAAACGGTACGGTACCGGAACCGTACCGGTACCGACCCGTACCGGATCTCACTACCCGGTATGGTACCGGTACCATAAAATTTGCTAAAAAAAATTCGGTACCACTAAAAATCGGTACGGTACCAAAACGGGAAATCACGATTTTAGTACCGGAATAAAGTGAGGCTTAGCTTTTTTACTAAACTCATAATTTAAGCACTATTACATCCGTTTCATGCATAACTAACGTTGAAAATATTATCTTATGCTTATTTTTTATGATGCGCGTCAAAAAAAATGAATACGTATACATACGAAAAGTTGTATGTCATTTTTGCACATGATTTAACCCATTTATGTTGGACATGGCACTAAGCACATATTGAAACGTTAGAAGGTACATATCCATGCCATAAGGTGTGTAATCTTTGTATTTGGAACTAAGCACAACACATTGTTGTCAAAAGCATTTATGATGTTAAAACATTTTTGGTTGATCTACTTTTGTGGTTTAGTAAGCGAATTGGAAATGAACAGACTGTGAGTTATATGCAAACAAAGAAAATGTGGTTGTAAAGTTGAAGAAAATTGCATCTCATCCATGTAATCAAGTTTCGATAAGTTTGGTAATGATTACAAATGATTGGTTGTATAACGAGTCACTGTGATAGATTAATATAAATGGTACTAGTTTCAGTATAGTACCGGTTTCCCGACCCCGGTACCGGTACCGGTGTACCCCTCGGTTCCGGGATCGGGACTACATATGTAGGTCGGGAAAAAATACGGTACCTCAAAAAACGGTGCCGGTACGGTACCAAAATGGTACCGTGCTCATCCCTTGTTGCCGTATAAAGCTCAAAGAAACATTTCAATACTTACAACCTCCTGATAACTCTTTCAGAAAATTTAAGATTATTGCATTGATAATATAGTTTTGTAATCATATTTAATACATTGGCTATTTATAAAGATTCAAGAGAAATGCAGCTGACCCGGTTTGACCCGTATTATCCTTTTGCCCGTTTTTTAACAGGCTGACACCTCTGCACCACCCTATAAGCATTGGTGTACCAAGTTCAGGTAAAGTCTTACCGTAAACTAAAAATATCATTTATAGTAGGCGGCTTTAGGCCCATTTGTACCAAATAAACAGACTGCCTTGTAAGAGACATAGGGGTTTTCCACATTATTTTTGAAGTATTTATAGATTATTGCCAATCAAAATAGCAGGTTATCAGTTTGTAGTGTCGGGGTGTAAACAGATTACGATTGTCTGAGTATGTAGGGGTACAAGAGACTTGAACAGCCTATTATCTGATCATCACAACTTCATATAGCAGAAGCACACCCAAACACTATTGCATGCAGTTCGTTTTGAAACAACTGATTAGCTAATTTTGACTATTCTATATCACATAATCACAATTAAAACGCAATCCCAAACACCCCCATAGTACACGTTTTCGAAGCAAAAACAGCACTTTAACTCTTATCCAATGAATACTGAGAAAAGAAAAAGGGCTTAAACATCATACCTCCTGCTGAAATTCTGAGGGTCCTTGCATGCTATGAGAATGCAACATCTTTATAGCAACTTCAATATGCCGAAGAAAACCTCTGAAAATACTTCCATAACCCCCTTCTCCAATCTTGAGTGACGGGTCAAAGTTGCGAGTGGCATCTCTGACTTCTGAGAAGTCAAACTCAGTGTAGAACTGAGAGACACTTGAGCTTGAGGATTCTGTTGCTTGCTTCTCCCTCAGTTCCTCAACAAGTCTAAGTGCATCATCACACTCTACTTGCAATTCGTCACGTTCCTTTTTGTAAGTTTGTAACAACTCGACAGCAGAAAACATCTTATGCTCTAGATCCTGCACCGTATGGTCAAGGCCTGCACTTTGACTTTCGAGAAATGATTTCTGTTCAAGTGCCATGCGGAGTTCCTCAGTAATTTCATCTAGCTGCTTCTTCGTTATGTTATGCTCTTCATTGATTTTTTCTAGGGTTTCATCAATTTCTAGTCTTCGTCTCAATTCTTCAGCATACATGTTTTCGGATGTTTTGACCTATAAATTGATAATTGGTGACCATGTAAGTGAAACAATTCAACTCGGTCTCAATTATTTCATTGATAAAGTAACTCGGTCTCGCATTATGCTTATTTTAGTTACAAGGAAGGTGTTGGGTTTTTCAGGACATGTATGCACAAACATATAAACATTTATTATTATTATTATTATTATTGAACTACATATAATGATACATACAACAATGGGATACCCCTTCAATAAGATATTGGGGATGCATATTATCTCATTGCAGAGCTATATTAGAACTACATTTGTGTCTATTATAGAAGATAATATAATGCTCTAAAGTCTAAATCTAATGCAAAAGTAGACTAATGTTTGCATACTTCATTATGACACTTAGTTTATAGTGACACATGAGCTGATTGGCTCTCCGTCATGCAGGTTGCTCAAAATTTGAACTTATATACGAGTTGAACAGAGTGTTCTTAAAGTTCCCAACTCAGATTTTATATGTGCGCAACCCAGCTCAGACCACTAGTATATTAGTTCTTATGTAAACTTTTGTAGTTATTACTTATTACGGTATTACATTTCGTATAGATAATAAACCTGAAGGGAAGACATAAAAACATGGAAAAAATATGAGGTAAGGAATATGGAGACAAGGACTTGAGTTTACCCTGCGTCTAGCCTCTATGGCATCTTTTTCTGCTTTCCTGCGCCTGATAGACTCATCAAATGCATCTCGTTTGGAATTGTCTGCCTCAGCCATGGCTTCTAAAAGCTGAACATAAAGCTCATCATTCATACCTCTTTCCTGGTACAGTACCATATAAATCATGAATAAAATAATCAAGTTCAAAAAGGTCAAATTAGCAAAGGATTTTCAAACACACAAAATGTAGAACAAAAAATTGCATATCAATAAATTCGATGACAGGAGGTTATTTTACATACTATGACACTAGAAGGCGAAGGATTATCAATGATCTCTTTGGATCCAGGCACTGCACCAGCATCTGAATCAACTTCACTACCATCACTTATTGCATATGGCGTTCTTCCTGAATCATCCAACACTTCAGTAGAACCTGTAGACATTCGTGAATTTGTTGAAGGACTTTTATGTGAAATGAGACTCCAATCTTCATAGCCCCTTCCAGAATTCAGCCTACTGGCAGAATGTAACTCAGTGTTGGAATTTGGTGATGACGTGGATGATGTGGTGGATATTCTGGCCCCAGGAGCGTAAGACATGACTCTGCGGTATTCTTGAGTTGGATTATTGGGCTGGAAGATAATATTTTGTTCTTCACTAACAGATCTTGACCTCATAGAGCCCTGTCCAGAATTAGTGTTTGTATTTGGTGGGAGTGACAGAGGTGGAGCTGAAACAGGTCCATCCAACCTGCCTTGCCTGTATTTACACAAGTCTCGACATTAGTTTCCACATAGACTCCATTAACTTATGACCAGTTATTTCCATCTTTATGTCCTCTATATGCCTGATGGAATGCTCAATAGCTTCTATTTTCATATAAACATCTAGCCCAAACTTATATGTATACCTGTGGCTACACACAGAAATCTAAATAACCAACAAAAATACGGGTAATGGGTCCGTCGTGCAATTACTGTATGGTAATCGGATAAATCTATCCACTAGCAACCTTACCAGAACAATTTTACCCAACCTATGGGTACCCAAAGGGAGAAAAACGATATTTTATAATATTTTTGATGTACCCAAGCTCGCTAGTACACTACTACTCTAACTTTCAAATTTTCATTCATTGTAATAAAACAAATTACTTGTAAATTTGAATGCAACGCATTGTTACCCTTGAATATATTACCGGTGGGTATCACATGTCACAGGTGTTAAAGTTGATTCAACATGCATGACACAAAAGTAGTAAGTTAGCGGCAAACCTAGTGAAAATGACTTTATCTTTGCAAATAAATTGAATATGACAGGAAGGATCTGCTTGTAAACGCACATAGATGGCTGTCCTCGACCTCAAGTCTACCATCCTCCTATATTGTCAATGCAAAGTAAGCATGTATAAATTATAATCAATCAATTGCAATGCAAGCTTTGAAGCTTCTTTTTATAACTTACCTTGAATAATACTTGTCTGCAGCTGCTCCAATGACAAGCCTTCTGACATTGTGCTCGAGTATTAAGGCAACAATCCCTTTCTCAATAGAACTCATTTCAATATAGTGCACCTCCGGACACACCTATATAGTTATTAAAATCAGGAACCTAAAGATAATCGGTTTATCAGCTATAAAATTTCCCAAAAGAGCAATCAAATATATAATAGTAATACCCCTGCTTTCTGACATATCTGTTTATATTTGTTGAGAAGCTTGTGCATATCTTGCCTATCCTTTTCATGTTGTGTCGCGACTAAATTCGGATCAAGTTGGTTTATTGGAAATTTTGTGCCCACTGAAATTAATATAGACATTAGAAATGTGTATAAATAAGGCGCACAAATAGTTCATACACACTCTAATTCATGTCTTATAATGTAACCACCCGTTGAAAATAGTCTGATGTTCAATTTCTAACATCGAGAAAATTACACATCACAACACAATCATGTCAGTTTCAGATACTTTAATCATGGTCGTAGTTTTTCTTGATGATATCGATTTCCAAGATTCAGAAAGGCTGCTCAATCTAACAGTAACAATTAATTACGATGATCTTATGTTGCATCTCCTAATCAAATACATGATTATCAAGAGTACTAAGTAAGAAACGTGACTACAAAAAATTACATGAGAAAATTAATAATGGAGACCCATGGGAGTCATACTCATATCCCTTTGACCTTAAACTTAGTTTAGCCATATAAAATACCGCTTTTACGATTCTTGTCAACAAACTTATCTAGAGGGCGTTTGGGATTGCTTTTTTTTTCCGGCTTATGCTTATAACTTATAAGCATTAGAAAATATGCAGTTTTAAATTAGCAATCCATGAAATAGTGTTTGGATCTGCTTATTCTATAAAAAAAAATTGTAGAGTAAATTAATATGTTGACAAATACTTAATAAGAGAGCCCATTTTCACATGTTTAATGGTTTTTATGTTAAGGGGGTGTTTGGGATTGCACAATTTTCTGCTTTTCTAATTATTTGCTTATTTTTAAGCATATACAAATTTTGTGTTATCCAAACTGATTATGCTTATTTTCAGGTAAAAGAAGCGGTTAAATTAAAATTACCTTTTTACACACAGTTGAACTTAAAACGGTTATGAATGAAACTGAATATTAGCTATTCGAGAATCCTCGCAAAATTTACAAAATAAAGCAAATTCAAACATCATTTACAGAAGTTGTTACTTATAAGCACAAACGAAAAAATAAGCAATCCCAAACACCCCTTATATATGAAAGTAAAAAAAAAAAAGTATTACTCTTGTGTTTATCACTACAAATTGCTTCTCTAGTTAAATTATAAGGGGGCGTTTGTTTTGGCTTATATTTATGTTTTATAAGCTCACTTTTTGTGGTTTATTTTGAAACTTTTCGGCTTATATAAGCCAAAAACTTTGAAAATAAGCCACAAAAATTGAGCTTATAAAACATAAGCTCAAAACCAAATAAGCCAGAAGCCGGCTAAACACCCTCCTAACATAACAAACTATGAAATTACAAAGCAATAAACCAAAAAAAAAGAAAAGATTACTCAATTTAATCTTGTCAGCAGGCTGATGAACATGAAGTAAAGCTATGTGTGCACCACCCGAATTATGTAAAGCCCATCGCACCACACTCTCATTCACCTCTTTCCCAACAGCCACATAAACCTTATTATTTTCGTCACCCCTAATTTCCATAATCTCAGATGTATCAATTACTGGATACCTGATCATCTCATTCATAACTAACTAACTAACTTACTATCCCCTCAGCATATTTATATGATCATATGTATTCAAACCTTATAAAGTATTTATAGACTGAACAACATTAAATAAAGGAAAAGTTGAGGAGGAAACCTAGTAATTGATGTTAACGAAAAGTTAATAATAATGATTAGGAGTTTATAAAGAGGTGACTTGTTTTTTTATTCTTGTTGCTAATTCATTGACTATGAGTAGATAAATAGTTTTGGGGAAATTACAGGTGAAATTTCATGGCCGGGTCCATTAACTACTTCTCCACTTCTGTTGACTAGGTGTGTGTTTATATTTTTATAAAGTAAATTAATTGTAACTAAAGCTTATTGTTGTAAAATTAGATTAAAATACATCAAATTAAATCAATATATATTTTCAATGATAATTTATTATATTTTAAATGACATTTAAGTAATCCGATTGCCTATAAGCACCTATAAGCCTTTTTCTACGGGCTTGGGCTTATGAAGGCTTACAGTTTATATAAGCTTTCACAAGCCCGTGTAACAAACAAGACTTATTTGTAAGCTGACTTATTTTATAAGTTGGCTTATTTTAAAAGCTCAAACCTCTATAAGTCTTCAAAAGCCCGTTGTCAAACACAGCCTATATATTAAGGAAAAATATTTTCTCAAGTTTGGTTTCAACATGATAAGACATGTTGTATGTAATGTGAGAAGTAAAAAAATAAGCCTTTAAATTTAATAAAAAAATATTTATTAATTTGGGAATATGTTGCCTAATAGTAACCAAGTTTGATGACTGTTCCAATTAAGTCACTCAAACTTTATATCAACCACAAAAACCACTCAACTTTCAATATTGTTCCATTATTGTGTAATTTTTCAAAAAAACTATCTGTAAGATACTCATATGTGCATTATTTGGTTGTACCTTAATAATAAATACCCACCCCTGAATTTCACTAACCCCAACCAACTTGATATACAACCAATTTATGCACATGTGAACAAAGATATATGCCACAAAATAATAACCAAGTTTGAAAAGTGTTCCGTTTTAGTCACTCAAAGTTTCGTTAGTGTTCTATTATTATGTAATTTTTATGTTTGAGTGACTAAAACGAAACACTTTTCAAACTTGATTATTATTTTATAATCAAAACAAAGTTGCAGTGACTAAATTGGAACAAAACTGAAACTTGGTTACTATTTCATGATTTTAACCCTAAAAAAAAGGGTTAAAATCATGAAATAGTAACCAAGTTTCAGTTTTGTTCCAATTTAGTCACTGCAACTTTGTTTTGATTATAAAATAATAATCAAGTTTGAAAAGTGTTCCGTTTTAGTCACTCAAACATAAAAATTACATAATAATAGAACACTAACGAAACTTTGAGTGACTAAAACGGAACACTTTTCAAACTTGATTATTATTTTATAATCAAAACAAAGTTGCAGTGACTAAATTGGAACAAAACTGAAACTTGGTTACTATTTCATGATTTTAACCCTATTAATTTAACTTGTATTTGATTGGTGAACATGACTCATCATGTTAAAACCAACTTTAAAAAGCCATATATTAGAGCATCTCTAATGGATCTTTAATATTCTAACTACACCAATTTTATTCCATTTTATCATAAATCTCATCCGACGTGATGTTTATAAAGAGGTTATTTGTTTTTTTATTTTTGTTGCTAACTCATTGACTATGATAGGTAGTAGATTAAATAAAAGCAACTAGACAAAGACTTTGACCAATAAGCATTTGGTTGTGGAATATTGTCTAGATACCATTGCCACACAATGTCTTTCGTTGTGAAAAGTATTTATCGCAAAATGGTCCTTTTTCTAGCCTGCATTTTGTCTTTGTGTTTTGAGAGTCGATGTTGAACATGAGTATTCTAGAAAGATTGGTTTAACGAGCAATCTTAATACATGATTTATTTTCATATTTTTCAAAAGCTCTCTCTTTTCTTTCTTGGTTTAATAAAGACATTTGCGTTAAAGAAATAGGTCTCGAGCAGTGGCTTGAAAGTTGGCACCGTTGGGGTAGGACTTTAGTGAGGGGGCTCAAGCCCCATCCACTATATTAGACATTTCGGATTATTGTCGATGACAAGTGTTATGATAATTTTTTTAGGAAAGCAAACTTAAATAACTCACTCTACATGTAAACTTTACACAAAAATAACTGTAGACTTAAACTTTGAAGTCTTGAACCTCAACCCAGGTTAGTAGGTTGCTGTTAGACATTTAATAAATCCATTAGTGTTATGTTATTCATCCACAATATATAATGGTAAAACTTTAAATATCATAAACTCACAAATCGGGCTTGGGCCTATTTATCGACTAATACTCCCCGGCAATCCGAGCGACGAAATCGCGAAAGCTCAAACTGCAGTAGTGTTATCCCTTTGGTTTAATCCATTACACAACAATAATCTATACCAATATGCTAGAAAATAAGAAATCTTAGAGAAAGAAAGTAGAGAGAGAAACAAGAAAGGAAGATTAGCTTAGAGAGAGTTTGGAGGATTACAAGTGAAATGAAATGTAACCAACACCCTTCACCAAGTGTGGTGAAGGGATATTTATACCCTAGCCTTCTAGTTGGCTCATGGGCTTTCTTAACGGGCCGGGCTTGGCTAAACTTGGGCTTTGAGCCCGAAACACGGACAATATTAGATTACAATCCAAGCCCGTTGAACCCGACTAGCCTATTACAATACAAGACCTAGTTTGACTTTCTAAGACCGATAACATTCTTGTTTGACTTAATATAATTAAGGCTAACAATCTCCCCCAATGTTGAGGTCTCTTTCTTCAAACTTCTCTGTATCACCGATGACATTGAAGATATGACGTTTAACGTTTATGCTTTGCCTTGTTATGGTCTTGTCTTGTTTGTAATGGCTTTGTTCATCCATGCTTTGTGATCTTGATTTTGAGCCTTTATCTTTTGACTTTAAATTCTTGAGATCGTTATCTTGCATCATCTCCTTGACTTGAATCATCTTGATTTGACTTCCTTGATCAACTTGTGCTCTTGACCAACATGCTCATACTTGTTACATTCTTGTTTGACATATGATTATAAGTCTAACAATCTCCCCAATTGATGATTCTTTATTTAACTTTGAGGCTCTTTGATGGTGGGGAAGATTAGAATCAACTATCTTGATGTTGAACGATTGACTTTGAAAGCTTGAGTAAGAGCATGTGGTTTATGAATCCGACTTCGCTGGAATGAGGCTGCAACACTGTCGTCTTATCCTGAAATAAAACAGTTAGCAATAAAAGATGAATATGGCTTTGTCATTCATCTTGAGTTCGGTTGCATTAACCTCCGGTTTCCCGTTTTATAGTATAAATACTATACCTGTGATCAGGTAGATTCAAAGAATCTCCTTGACAGGGTTTCCAGCTCAAAGCGTAGGATCTTCTAACACAGATGTATTAGATTCACCATGCTTGCTAGTTCTCATTACCGGAACGTCTCAAAGCAGACAACACGGTAAGAGTGAATCAGATAGTTACTATCTTTCTGATTAAGTCGTCAATTCATTTACTGGACCAAAATTGATATCCAGTTATCACAAGCTTGATTCATATAGAATCTTGCAAGTCACCTACCAAGAGCTTGTTTGATGTTGGCTCAAGCAGGATTTCCATCTTCACTGTGAATACTTAAGTATCACTCGGATGTTCTGGCAAGATCTCAAGGATAATGCGTAGGACTCTTTGTTACAACTTGTGAACTTTATGGTGTTCAACAAGTGTATTTTGACATTGTGTCCTAATGAGATTTATAATTTGATCTCTTCTTGGCTCTAGACTCGATTTGTGCACTTTTGGTTTTAGTAATCGGAGGCTGGAGCAGACTGCCACCTATTCAATATCAACAATCTCGGAGTGAGATGTCAATAGATAACGTGTGTATCTCCGTGACAAATGAGACAAGTTTCTTTTGAGAGAAACCCGAATGGCTGGGAAGGGTTGTGCATTGCATCACTGGGTCCATGACGACTTTCTTCAATATCAACAATCATCATTGTGATTTTGATAGATTATGTATTGACCCGGTTTCTGCCTAAGTTGTGTGGAGGGATGCTTTGTTTTCACCCTTTATCCATACATTTCTTTTTAATTCTTCAACCCCTTTAATGCTGACCAAGACGTCATCACTAACACCTTGTTGTGATTGTTCTAGTGTTAGCTCAATCTTAGTCGGCATTTTTCCCTTATACTCATTCTTCTTTAATCATACCTAAGGACTGCTATTTCTAACTATGGATTATCCTTGGGTAGAGCCCTCCATTTCTGGTTGGATCATAGGACTTATACCTAACCTTAACCACCTTATGACTTCATCGACGTTGTTAGATTAATTGGTTGTGGGTATTGAGATCGAACCATAAAACCATTTTCTGACATAGTTATTTTCAAATACTCCCCCTACACATGTGCTTCGAGATTCGAAATTGTTTAGCACATGAAGGAAGGAGTTTTACTTAGAGTCTTAAACATTACATTCTTCTATATCATATTTTAATCATATTTTCTCCCCTTATTTTAAATAATAAAACATTTAGTAGTTGAAATACTAATTGATTAAAATTTATGACATGAAAAGTTCTATGGGGAGAAAAACAATACCACGATATTGCATGAATTCATTTTCTAATAGCTCCCCTTCAACATAGTATGTGGGATACCATTAATTTTTAAAACTTGACATTACAAAGAAAGAATGATATGACACCATAAATATGTTGACGGCGGAGTGAGATGCCTTAGTGAACAATGTATATTATTAATTGACATTATAATTTCCACATTTTAATTTCACGAAATGTGTTTGTGTTGGATCCCTTACTGAATAGATCTTGAACCTTTAGCTTGCAAAGGGTTTGTTACTTTAGATAAATCCAAAGCAACAATAATGAAACACTGATTGAACACTATTGATTATGCAGAAACTAATCAACAATGCTAAGAAGAACATTA
>BQNB010045286.1:0-44365 GCA_026074375.1 Tanacetum coccineum
CCGTTAGTTAGTTAGTAGATTTTATTCTAGTTAGTTTAAGTTTTAATTATTCAATTAAATTTTGTTTTTTAGTTTCTTTCCATAATCAAATATCTTTGTTCCATTCAAATCAGGATCCGAACGTAAAACGTGGTTTCAATTTCACTAGTCATTGGGGAAACGACCCGGGTGATCATACTTACCCGGTTAAACATGCGTATTTTATATTATATATATATTTTTGAGAGTGAATTTTATCAAGGGTAACTTGGTAATTTTCTTAATTTCTCTTTTAAAAATATTATATTTTATATATATTTTACGTGTGTAAAACTACGAATCAGGTATATGGAATGAAAGTAACGGCTTCATCACATGCAACCTGGGGTAATATGTCAAGTTTTAGTTTGATTGTTATGTTTCAAATCTTTATAAAGTATAATCTATATCTTTGATTGAATTATTATAGAGTATTGTATCACCGTTTGGGCCATCATAATTGAGAAGTCATTCAGTAAACGTTTGAGGAGCTAGGGTACTTTAAATCGTAAACCCAACAACTCTGTCAGAACATAATACCAAGATGAAACCCCTTAATATGAAGCTCCCTAGTATTGTGATACGATATAGATTTAGAACAGGATAGTTATAACATAATCGGTTTTAAGCGTTTTGCTTGATAACTGGAAATGATAAGCACGCCAAGCGTTAATTAAAGTTATGTCTTATAAGGTTTTGAACACATTTTGATACTTTTTCAAAATGTAACATTTTAGACCCTTAAGAATGAAAAATGGCAAAATATACCCTTAGCGTTTGCACTTTTACGAGTTTGGTCCTTCAAGTTTAAAAGATGTACAAAGTAAACCTTGCACTTTGGAAAGTGACATAATAGACCCCTATAGTTATAACTTTTATAAAATGACATTTGTAGTCCTTTTAGTTATATGTTTCAAAAAGTTACGATATATACCCCTTTCATGGATAATATTTACAAAACAAGTCGGAATGGCCATGCAAGCTTATTTTAATATTCCAAAAGACATTTTCAGGTAATAGCTTATTAAAATAGGCTTAAATATGAAGTTTTAATGTAACAAAAGTTTAAAATAACGATTCGTTAAGCTAAAAATCAAAACGGGTCAAATTAGGGTTTTAAAACGAAAACGCGTAGGTTTTTAATTCAAATTCTTTTAAGACTTAACAAACTACTTATTATAATGTTAGATAAGTTTATTAGAATATATTATAACAATATTTTACAAGTTTAGCTTATAGATTAAGTAAAAACATGAAATTAGGGTTTCATGAGCTCGGTTTGGATCAAAAAGGTAAAACACATATGTTTTTGAGTTCAAAGATTTTAACCATAGTTTTAGCATGATCATACGAACATTATAAGGGTAGGAAAATAGAATGTGAGCTTATGGAACCTGGTTTTGAGCTTATAGCTTGAAAAGGGTCAAAATCGGGACTTTTAGCTTCGTATGCCTAGAATAACAACTCTGGGGCTTCAAGGCTTCAATCCTTCTCTTGATTATTGTTCTTGGGTCTTTATAGGAACTTATAGAGTAGAGATTTGCTGCTATGGTGGGTTATAGAAAGAAGTGGGGGATTAGTTTGAAGTAGAAAGGGTGCGCCTATTTATAGTGTAAAAACACCTTGAAGTCCAAGAAACTTAGTGCCTAAGCTTAGGACAGGTGGGGGGTGATGTGGAGAGGCTAGGGACTAAGTTGGAGAAGCTAACATGTGAGTATGCAATGCTAGGATGCAAGGTGGAAGGCTGTAGAGGTGTTTTGTATGCCGCGACTAAGATGAAGCCAACAAGGAGGTGATGCACTTGTTTTGTGGCCATAGAACTAAAAGAGAGCCTTGTAAGATGCTTAGAAGATAAGGATGTGAGTCATTAAGGTACTTGGATGCAAATCTAACTCTTGAAATGGGTCAAAATGAAAGGAAAGAAGTCATGGGTTCAATAGGGCTTATTAGGGCTCGAATTGAGTTTTTAGGCTTGCATTTCGTGTATTCTTGTGATATAATGATAGGTATATGTTCATAAGACTTGTATTAAGGATTATTAACAAGAATTGATAGGTGGTTCGGGTTTAAAATGGGCAAAAATAAGTAAAATAGGTCACGGGTTCATATGGTATGGGTTTAGGGTTTTCTTGTTTCTTTTTCATGTACATTGGAGAGATAAGGGTGGATTAATGATCTTAAGGATTGTATTAAGAGCTTAGATCACAATTTGGTTAATGGTTCATGATCAAAATGGGTGAAAATGAGTAAACGGGTCGTGTTTTGAAATTAGGGTTCGATTAGGGTTTTCTTGGTTTAATTCTCATCCATTGTTGTTATAATGATGAAATGATGATGGAATGTGATTTGTAATGTTGTAATTTATGTAATTACAAATTATTTGAGTAGTGGTTGAGGTTTAAAACGGACAAAGATTAATAAACGGGTCTCGGTTTAGGGTTTCTCGGTTTAATTTCATGAAATCTCATGAAATAAGAATGAATATTGATTTGTAAATGAAGTATATGACTTGCCTGAAACTTGTACTTGATAGATTGTATAAGATTCCTTAGGAAAAACGGAGTTAAAACGGCTATTTTGGATATCGTGTATTAATAACTTGTACATTATGATTTGAGAACTTATACCTTTCTTTGGAGGGAGTTTATATTTCAGATGAGATGTTATATTACTTGTACTTGTGCTTTAGTAGCTTGTGCATTTACTTTAGAAATTAACTTCTCATGAAATTAGGGTTTTAGAGGTATACGATAACGGTTTAAAGCCTGTTTTGATATAACGTCGCAAATGGTACATTATATGAGTAATGTACTTTGTAAAAATGATATTAAGATATTGAATTGACATGTTATGATGATTGCTTGACATATACATAGATAGGATTGCCATAGGTAGGTTGTGTGAGCTCGTTAACTTTAGTTATGCAAGAAATGTTGCATATTGAGATATTGGTAATGCAGGAAATGTAATAAAGCAAAAAATTTCCCTGAAAAAGGTGGTTCATATATAATAGATAGATAGTACATTGCATATAACTTAATAGATGGATATTTACATTGATGAAAATTTGCGGGTTGTTATAGTCCCCTATCCTAACAGAAATCTCATCCCGAGATTTAGTTGAATGCCAGAGTTAAGGAATGATTATGAATTGTAAGAGAGATGCTAATCATGTTGGATATAGGTTTGGAAATGAACAGATGATGACTAGAGACTTAATCATATAAAGGTAATAATTAAAGGAATTATTTGTACAAACAGATTGAAAGAAACTTGTTTGTACGAATGTCATACTTAAACCCAATCATTTATAATTTTTCATTTACAAATAGAGGCGTCCCAATCCTTGTAACTGAGAATTTATAAATTTATAGTTTGGTGATTTATAATTTCCTTATTCAAATGAAGAAGCGTCCTAATTTATTTTAGTAAGATGATTATAAATCATCCTATTTAAGCATAAACATGATATCAAAATAGTTTTAAGTAGAAGATGTTTCCTTGGTGGTGTGATTTTCCAAAAATATAAGAAGAATAATGAGACACTAAATTGCACGATACTGATCTAGAAATCACACTTGGAGAATTTAGCATACAGTTCTTCCTTTCTGAGTAATTCAAAAATGATTCTTCGATGACCTGCGTGATCTTCTTTGTTACGAGAGTAGATAAGAATATCATTGATGAATACTATTACGAATTTTTCCAAGTATGGTTTACACACATGATTCATGAGATCCATGAATATAGTAGGCGCGTTCGTTAAATCAAATGGTATTTACTTGAAATTTATAGTGTCCATGTTCTGAAAGCAGTCTTGGGATTGTCTTTATCCCTTACTTTTAGTTGATGATAACCAGATCTTAAGTTGATTCTCGAGTGAATATTCGAACCTTAATGTTTGGTTGAATAAATCATTGGTAATGGGTAATGATTCTTTATAGTAAGTTTATTCAACTCCCGACAATTGATACATATTCTGAAAGATAAGAAGAAATATGGATCTCCTGGACATATACCTTTCGGTTTTTATATAGGATATGAGATTTAGTCAGGTTTTGCTTTGGTCACCTTGAAAGTTTCATCGTTGATAGGAATGTGGATGACTTTCTTATCGCAGAGAATTTTGGCATGATACTTAGATAACCAATCCATACCAATGATGACGTCGAAATTACCAAGTTTAATTGGCATGAGATTGATTTTGAAAGGTTGATTTAACAAAATCAGGGGGTAACCCTGGATTACGGTATTAGGAAATAGTAAGGTATAAAATGGAATTGTATTATATCATGAACAACTTGCCTTTATACTTTACATAGTCAAGATTTGACAAGTGTTTTTATTTATACCACACATCCTGTGGTTAGGTTCTAACAAACTATAACTAGTATCTTAGTAGTCCGAGGGTCCTTTGTTTCTGCAGTTCTTGGTTAGATGACCTATCTTGTTGCAAGTTCGACACTTGACAGTGCAAGGTCCTATGTGATGTAGGGTGCATCTTTCACACAAGGGATGATTCCCAGTATACCCATTGGTGGCAGTATAAGTCCTGAAGGTTTCTTGCTTCCTATTCTGCTGTTGGTGATGATCATTGCTACGGTTGTTGTTACGGTAGTTGTTGTTGTTGCCGTTGGTGGTGTTCCTTCTATCCTCAATCTTTCGTTTATGGTTATTGGTTTCTTGTACCAAATTGTGTTTCATAACCTGCTCTATTAACTTCTGGGTTATGGTAATGGCTTCTTCCATTTTCTTAATCTCAGTTTGGGGACAAAACTTCTTTATCAAAAGTCTTTTAAATTCAGACCAGGTGATCTTATAGGCTTCTTCTATTCTAATAGGTTGGGCAATTGAATTCCACCAGAATAAAGCTTCCTCAGTGAGTGTATTAATAGCGAATTTCACTTTATTCTTCTTGGCACAATTGCTACGAGAAAATATCGATTCAGTCCGCTCAAACCAGTAAATGAGACCAACAGCTCCTTCCGTACCATTGAAGTAGAAAGGTTGGTAACTCATAAAATTCTCGTAAGTGTATTTCCTTGCTATAGGGGTTTTTCTTGGTCCAGGATGGTTAATAATTGCCATCGTTGCAACTTGTACTTTCCAGAGTTATGGCAACACTTTCGACAACTAGTTTCCTGATGGCAGTATGAGTCATGGCTGATGCTTCAGATGTTGATGTCCTTTTGGGAGACATCTATCAACATAAGATAGCACGAAATAAGAATGATATCACAAGTCGTTGTCAAAATTTTTATACATAGTGGTATAAAAATTATTTGACATATTGTATGGATTTTGATAAAAGTTCTAACACAGTAATACACATCCTTTGGTATTACATTGCAGGATATAACGGAAATTTTTGGAATTTAAGATTTAGAGATGAACATTCAAACAAGCATTTGAATTATTAGATTTCTTGAGGACTGGTTCACTTCCTAGTGGTCGTGGTATGATTCATAATGAGTTATCTAACTCTGCAAAGATAGACTCATTGAAGGGATAATCTGATGGTGGTGTAGTTCACCTAATTGATGATGAAGACGGAGATAACAAGAAATGACATATATGATATTGAAATGGTAAGTTAAAATGGAATTACAACTTTATTTTTAGATAACTTATCTTACATATCTTATATATCCCAAAGTCTAACAGGTGTTGATACTTATGCTACGTGTCCTTGGATAAAAAGAGATAAAGAAAAGGTTTCGATCTATTAGTCTTGGAATTCACGAAGTGTGTTCCATAAGATTCTTCATATATAGTTGATGGCGATCTTGGATATCCTCAAGGGTCATTTCTAAATCAGAAATCCTAAAGCAAACAAAAGCAATCTTGTCTTTCTGTCCCATATGCTTCTTTTGTAGTTCAAGTATCTGTATACGGGCTTCCTTAAGTTTGGTTTTTATTTCATCAAAATCTCTTGGTATGATTATCCAACCATTAACAAGTCTTTCTTCTATTTTCTCAATGCGGTGAAAAGAAAGTTCTTCTAAGTAATATAAAATATCTTTGATTTGTTTTTCATGATGCTTCAGATGTTCCTTGATAGAACTTTTCCCTATTTCAAAAATCTGAGGTGGGGTAGGAGTATAAACTGAGAAAGATGGTAGTTCTAGACTATAGGATTGCTTTCGAGATGAATTAGATAACGTAGTTGAGGAAGAAGATGGGGAATATATTTGCTTCTTAGGTGGTAATAATTCTTCAGGAACAAAGAAATATCAGGGATCAAACAGTAGTGATGGTGGTAATACCGGAGATGGAGTCAAAATAGCTGGTGGAGTAATAGGATCTGGTGATGGAATAGGTGATTCCTTAGCATAAAATGCTTGTACGTCTTTTAAACAAGGATTATTGTAGAAAGGTGAGAATACTGGTGGGATCATATTATCTTTAAAGTTTTCCGAAGAGTTAAAAGAACTGCTTCCCGATGAAGCTGGGAAATAATCCGATGAGACCGAAGTATAGTTAAGAATATTCATAGAGGAAAAAGTATCCTCAATATTGGAAGTAGAGTGGTTGGGAGAAGACATCGTTCTGTTAACAACCCAGTCGTAAATAACATAAGTTATTTATGTAATAATATAATAGTTATGTATCTTTACATACTGTTCCGGAATGTAGTGGCACGGAGGACTTTGATGGCTTAGAAAAGAAAAGTAGTTATAGTTAAGGTTTTAACCTTGTTCTCTATAACCATGGCGCTGATACCAATCTGTAACACCCCCATTTTTACATATAGCAGCGGAAGCTAATCTGGGGTATTACTTCATAGTACAACAGTCATAATCATAGAAAACGACTCAAAAGAGACGTTTTGGAAAATGTAGTTATCATTCATTAAATCAGAGTTTTACAAAATGCCATTAATAGGCAACAGGTTCCAGAATCTAAAGAAAATGTAATTAGGTTGAATGATAACAATTTAGCCATCTTCAAATCCAGTGCCACTCCGAGCCCATGCCATAAGTTGCTTAATTGCCTGAGATAAAACATGCTAAAAAGTCAACACAAAGGTTGAGTGATATGAAATCGTTTATGTAAAGAGTTTGTAACAAGCATGTATCCCCCTCGCGGGTTTATGAAAACATTAAAGAGATTGAAAAGCGAGGCTATGAACTCACCTGATAGGTAGATGTAATAAATATTCTGAAATGAAAGCTGACGACCTTAATCACAAGCTTACACGGGGAAGGTTTGATATAGCAAAATGTTATTAAACAGCCACGTCCCGCAACCTTGAAGTAAAATATGATGATATCTTTAGGAAAGATGGTACTCTAGACCTTTGGTTCCAGAGAGTCTAATATTGATATGAGTTTGGATTGGAAAGTTTAGAATTATGTTCACCCACCGTTTGGAGCCATCAAAATTCATAACATTCAGTAAACATTAGAGGAGCTAGGGCACTATTAAAAATCGTAAACCCAACACACAGTCAGAACGAATACCCAATAAGAAACTTCATAATATAAGCCCATAAGTATTGTGATACGATTAATCAGTTTTAAGCGTTTTAATTAATATCTAGGAAATGTTAAGCTCGAAAGCTTAATTAAAGTCATGTCTTGTAAGGTTTTAAACATGATTTTATACTTTTTCAAAATGTTACATTTTAGACCCTTGATTTGAAAAGTGGCAGAATTTACCCTTGGAGTTTGCACTTTTACAACTTTGGTCCTTTAACTTTAAAAGATATACCAAGTAAACCTTGTACTTTGAAAAGTGACATAATAGACCCTTGTAGTTATAACTTTGATAAAATGACATATTCAGCCCCTTGTAGTTATAAGTTTTAGAATGTTAAGATATATACCCCTTTCAATGGATAATATTTACAAAACCTGTCCAAATTGCCAATGCAAGCTTATTTTAAACATTTCAATAGACATTTATAAGTTTATAATAAACAAATATGAAGATATTAACGCAACACAAGTTTAGAATAAACTGATTCGTAAAGCTAGGAATCAAAACGGTCCAAATTAGGGTTCTAAGACGTAACGCGTAGGGTTTTAAAGTTCAAATTCCCTTCAATAATCAGTAGATTGGTTATTTGAACATTATTTACGCATTCTAGGATAGATTATAACAATATTTAATCATTAAACATTAGTTTTTAAGAAAAAACATAAAATTAAGGTTTACGGTGTACGGATTTAGATCAAAATGAAATTGCGCTGAATTGAGTTTATGGTAAACTTTAACAAGAGTTTATTTAGGATCATATGAACATTATAAGAGTGTAGGAGCAGAAGTAGAACATTCAGAACCTGGGTTTGAGCTTATAGCTTGGAAACGGGTCGAAATCGGGACTTTTAGCTTCGTACGCCTAGAATAACGACTCCCGGGCTTCTTTTCCTCTTGGTTACTATTGCTTTAATTCTGTTCTTGGACTTATTAGGCTAGTTAGAATTCATATTGAGCAAATGAAAGCTGCTAAATTATAGTTATAGAGAAGGAAGCGGGGAAAAGTAGAAAATGAGAAGTTATGGTCCTATTTATAGTCAAATGACCCTTAAAGGCCAAGGATCCTTAGTGATCACGGTTAGGACAAGGCTATGGAAGCTATAAGGTGATGTGTAGAAGCTATTTGATGAGTATGAGGGGCTATGGAGGCTAGGTAAGCAAGGTGGAAGGTTTTTAGGGGTGTTTGGGTGTCACGGCTAAAAATGGCCAACAAAGAGGTCATTGGCTCATTTTAGTGTCCAAGGATTTTCAAAGGGGTTGCTTGTAAGCACTTAGAGATGAAGTAGCAAGGGTCATCAAGGTGCTGATTGCAAGAAAAACTTCAAATGGGTCAAAAATGTAAAAGGTTTTTTGTGTTCCGTGTACATTAGGGCTCTATTTAGGTTTTCAAGTTTTTTTAATTCGTGTACATTTGATCAACAATAGTGATGGATTAATGTTTTTTAAGGAATTATAATAAGGGATTAATAACAAGAATTGATAGATGGTTTGGGTTAAAATGGAAGAAAATGAGTAAACGAGTCAAAAGTTATAATTAGGGCACAATTAGGGTTTCTTGGATTTGATTTGCATCTAGCTAAAGTAAATTGATGAAATGATAATGGAATATGATTAAGAATGTTGTAAAATTAAGTTTATTATAGCTTATTTAGGGTTGGTTTAGGTGTTAAAACGATAATAATGAGAAAACGGGTCATGGGTTTAGTATTTTTGCTCGGGTTAGGGTTTCTGACTTTTAAATTAGGGTTTTGAGTGTAAAAAGATGTATGAAAGCTTATGAATAGAATAATTAGAGTTTACAAATTGTATATTGAGTGTAGTAGCTTGTACACAAGTGATGGTGAAGAAATTAGAATGAAAACGGAGGTAAAACAGCTATTTTAGAGATCATGCTTAATGAATTGTACATTGTGCTTTTAAGGACTTGTACATTACTTGGAGGGAGTTTATATTTCAAATGAAATGTTATATTACTTGTATATATGCTTTAGTAGCTTGTATATTCACTTTAGATATTAAACTTCATTGAATTAGGGTTTAAGTAAGGTATACGATAACGGTTTTAAAAGCCCGTTTGATATAACGTTGCGAATGAAACATTATAGGAATAATAACTTTGTATAATGATATGATGATATTGACTTGACATATTGTGAATGTTTGCTCGACATATAGGAAGACAGTATGGCCATAGATAGGTGCGTGAGCTTGTCTAGCTTTAGTTAATGTAAGTTACATTACAAACTGAGAATATATGACAATGCAAGTAATGTAATAAATGCAAAATTTCCCCGTATAAATTGGTGATCATAGTAAAATAAAGTTTTTGCATTGATGAAAAGTTCTTGGGTTAGTTTATACCCTCCATATCCCCACGAGACCCCACACCAATCCCTTTACCTTGCACCACCCAATCGGGGTGCCAAAGCTATCATCCCAATACCTAAACCACTACCTTACCCAATGCAACCCAAAACTAAACCAACATTACCACTTAATCGGCCCAAAATACACTGCCCGATAACCAAACCCATAACCGCACCATCTAACACCGCTAACCATTCCAGGCCTAACGACGGAAGCACAAAACCCTACTCTACCCTACTCCCTAAAACACACGACCCACCAACGCCCATTGGGCCAAACCCTCACGAGAAAAAAACCCGTTAAATGAACCCCCGCGAACCAACCACATGGTCACTAGGCCTAGCCTCAATCACAAACCTTGTCGATCGCTTATCTCTCCATACGTCGTCTATTTCTCCTATCCCTAAATCTCCATTTCCTTGCTCTTAAAAGATCATCATTGGTGTAATCCTATGTATGTTTGAGTATAATTGTTAGTTAAAAATATACTTGGGATTCTTGTACCAAGCCCTATGGTGTTAATCTGGTTTCGCTCTATGTGGTCATTTAAGGTATAAGTTTCATGCTGACAGGACTTTAAAGTCGCTATACAAAGAAAGGTCTTGTTATGTTCTAACGTCAGTAAGTCATCAACTTGGCGTTGACTTTGATGAAAGACATTTAGCCAGTGTTTTTAAACCGCTACTCCATTTCGCACGGTCTTTAGCCTTGTCATAGTCTCGTAAGTGGCCGAATCACCAACTGATGTTAAAAAGCATTTCTTTAACGGTGATTATCTGAGACTGTCTACATGCAATCAAGCCCCGTGGATTTTGTTGACTCACGGCAATCCTCATCATGTTTGTCGTCTGCAGAGATCTTTATATGGACTGAAACAAGCACCTCGTGCTTGGTTTTAGTGGTTGTAGGTTATGCCACATGGGTTCAATAATATCATAGTACGTTGCAATTCTTTATTGTTTGATTATAGACAAGGGCCACTCATGTTTGCTTATTTACTTTAAATAAATGGATGAAATATTATCTTTACAAACAAGCTCTTCTCCTGCTTTACTTCAACAGATTATCGACTCTTTACATAGTGAGTTTGACATGACTCTATCTTGGGCACTTAATTATTTTCTTTGGTATCTCTATTGTCCGACACCTACAAGATTGTTTGTGTCTCAACGAAAGTACGCTCTTCAGCTCCTTGAGGACACCAGTTGATATAGAGTCCAAACTGGGTCCGTAAGGTGTTTATGTTCACGATCCTACTTTGTATCACAGTCCTTGCAGGGAGGCTTCAGTAAACTCACGATTACACTCCAGATTTGTAGTTATCAGTACAACAAATTTGTCTTTATATGCACGATCCGTGGGAGCCACATTTTGCCGCTCTCAAACATATCTTGCGATACGTTCAGTGGACTTTGGATTTTTGACTACACTTATATGCATCCATCCCCACAACTCTCTGGTTGTTATACTGATGCGTATTGGGCAGAGTTGCCCATCTACCCGCCATGGTCTACTTGATTTATTAAGTATTTTTTGGTGAATAATTTATTAGTATGGTCCCGCTAAACGCCAGCGACAACCCTCTCCCGCCTAGTGCCTGAAGCTGAATAACCAGGTGTTGCTAAACGGTTTGTGGCATGAGCTGCATGCTTCGTAATCTGCTTCCTCTTTCCTGAGTTACATTCTCCTCTATCGACTGCCACCATTGTATACTGTGATTACGTTAGTGCCATTTATATGTCTTCCAACCCTGTTCAACATCAACGGACGAAACACATTGAGATCGATATTCATTTCATCCGTGATATAGTTACCGCTGGTCAGGTTAGAGTTCTACATGTACCCTCTTGTTATCAGTATGCTGATATATTCATCAAGGGACTGACCTCGACTTGTTTGAAGAATTTTGATCCAGTTTGAGCGTCCGACCTCCTCCCGCTCCAACTACGGGGGCGTATTAGTCAACATTCAAAGTCAAGTCAATATTCAACATTCAAATGAAGTCAACATTCAAAGTCAAGACGTTTATATTTGTATAACTATTATTTATTAATTTGTATTAGGCTCATTAGTACGTATGTCATGTAATTAGGCCTAAGCTTATGATCATTTATACTATATATAAAGCAAATTAGACACTCTCTCTTTATTTAATGCCTAAAAAAATTAAGTAATCCAAAAGTTATTTTGCATAATGTACAATACTTAAATGCAACCTTTCACCACAAAATCAACTATATAAAAAATACAAATATTGCAGCAAAATGTAAACATTTTATATCCTCTATGCATTATGTACAAGTCATAAATAATTAGATACACTAATTAATGTTATTTTTAAAACACCCATAAAATAAAAAATACATATATTAAAACAAAATGTACAACATTTATTCCTCCACGCATATGCTACAAATATAAACTAATTAAATACACTAATTAATGTTACTTTATAAAAACCCCTAAAATGAAAAATACATGTTATTATACACATTGTATCAAGCAAATAAAAAAACACAAAACAAAGCTTAAAAGTTAAAAACAATTTATATGCTAGAACCAGTTAAGATACCATATGGATTTAAAAAACGAACCGGACCAACGAGTCAAACCGAAAATCTAAATCGCTACCCCCCGGTTTGGCTAACCAATAAAATCCGTCCGAAAATGAAACGGAGATGACCGGTCAAAACCGGTAAAAACAGGTGAATTTGGAGTCCGAACTGAAATTATATTTTTATTCTAACGCTTAATCATTCCTTTTTATTTGGTGGCGTCTAAACATTAATTACAGGTACCTAACCGCTGCAAAAACTTGCGGGTACCAGCAGCATTAATTCTAGAATAATCTTTTGTATCATAGTTGTTATTAATAATCATAAAGGAAATCAATTAACCTTCAAACAGAGAATTGCGAGAAGAGTTGGATTAATAATTTTTATCGCCGACGCTATGCACGAGTTTCTAACTATCGATCTAAAACCGTGATTCACGCATATCAATAAATAATTATGTGAATACACGAGCTTATAAACTACTATTTGATACCGCAATCTTTTTTATAATATTTTTATTAATTTTGTGATGAAATTTCACACATCTAAAGTAGTTTCAAAACTTTTGAATGTATGAGGTGAGATCATAAAAAAATAATATTAACTCAAAGAACAAAGGAACACATCATAACAATTCATTTGTCATCAAATAAAAAAGAAAACCCACTTCCACTTTTTTGATTAAAACAACATATCTTAAAAAACAACGGTAAATCCGTGCACAAAATGAAAAATTCACCAACGCGACCAGAATATTTTATCTTTTTAGTAGAGTTTACACTTTGATATAATTTCGACGAATTTTTAGAATAAAATATTTCCGCCCAACAGATAAACACACGTGGATATGTAAAATCACTTGTGAATTTTTTATTTTTATTTTTTGTTTTTTTACAGCATAAACAAATAACTTTTATTATTATTTACATAGTATTGGAAGTAAAACGAGAAACAAGTTGTGTCGC
Source organism: Tanacetum coccineum (assembly GCA_026074375.1). NCBI lineage: Eukaryota > Viridiplantae > Streptophyta > Magnoliopsida > Asterales > Asteraceae > Tanacetum > Tanacetum coccineum. Next base: position 13,388 of record BQNB010045286.1, read on the forward strand.
TGGTCTTTTATAATTGCAAAGCTAATTCTTTTGGAAACTACATTTGTGGATTTGGGTTTCATAACATTGTTATTCATAACTCATTAGACTATGTTGAGTAGTTTTACCGCCTCAAATTCAAGAAAATTAAAAGTATCAAACACGTAATTTAAAAAAATCATGTGTGATCATAAATCACATGTGATTTCACAAAATCACATGTAATTTCAAAAAATCACATGTGATTTTTAAATTAATGACGAGAATATTTTTACTTACAGTAGAAGTGGTCATATTTATATACTTTTGACTATTAAATATGATAATTCACGCATTGAAAGGATAATAGATTTTGCTTGCCTTCAATGATAAACAACTATCCATATATAGGATAAAAAGAACATTCTAAACCGATTACCATAAGCTTGAGCCCAATACAATTAATGACTAATAAATATTCTTGACTTAACTTGATGATTATTATTGACTCTTGACTTTTAATTGTTGAACGTTGGACATTGATTTATACAATGCTAATACTCCCCCCCCAGTGTGAGCTGAGATCATACGGACTTCTAGGACTGGAGCGAAACTCAAGAAATAAAGTTGTGGGGAGACCCTTAGTACAAATAATATCATCATACTGAAATCTGGAAGGGACATGAAGCACACGAACCTGACCGGAAGCAACATATTCTCGGACAAAATGAATATCAATCTCGATGTGTTTAGTACGCTGATGCTGCACAGGATTAGTAGACAGATACACAACACTCACATTATCACAATAGACAAGAGTAGCAGTAGAGAGAGGAGTGTGAAGTTCAAGCAACAAATTCCGAATCCACGCAGTCTCAGCAACAACCTTGCGCAACACCTCGATATTCATACATCAAGCACTAGAAACGGAGACAATGTAACTTAGCCGTTTGGCAAACCAAAGACAAAAGGTTATCACCAAGGAACACACAATACCCGGAGGTAGACCTACGAGTAACATGGCAACCAGCCCAATCAACATCTGTATAAGCAGTGAGTTGACTAGTGGACGAGACATGAAGCTGAAGTCCATGGTCAATAGTCCCACGAACATAGCGCAAAATACTCTTACAAAAGCCAAAAAATTGGATCACGAGGGTCATGCATGTAAAGACAGATCTGCTGCACAGTAGGATAGCGTGAAAGGCGCATAAAGATATATTCTCGGGCGTGTGAATGTTCAATATACTGAAGGGCACCATGCAAGGCGTCGATATAAAGTAGGATCACCTGACAGGGTCAACCATCAGAACTGAGTTTGTGACCCAATGTCCACATGGTTCTTGCATGGGTTACAATGATGCAATGTGACGCGCTCAATGAATATCCTCTGCTAATTTAAGACTGAGACAAAAACAATCTAGACTCGATCGTTGTGCGATACACCAAGGAAATAAATTAAGAGAGCCAAGGCCAGTCATAGCTAACTCACTATGAAGTACTGTAATAATGCGTTTAAGAGAGCAAGTAGACGAAGCCTGTAATTATGATGTCATCCACATATAAGTAGCAGATAAGCAACATCCGAACTCATGTGATAAACAAATAGTAGCCGTATCGGTTTTAAACTATACTGAAAACCAACAAACAGTAAAAAGCTACAAACACAAACCGCTGAAACCAAGCCCAGAGCAGCTTGTTTAAAGCCCATACAAAGAACACTGACACAGCAAATGACAAACATATCTGGGTGGTGCGAATCAAAAAGAACCCTAGTGGTTGAAATGTAGACCGTCTTCTAAAACGGGCTATGAAGAAAAAGCATTCTTCATATCAAGCTGATGAATAAGGCCAAACAACGGTGTCCTTGCAAGACTCACGACAGTACGAATAGTAGCCCCGGTTTTGACGTGACCAGTGCTAAAGGACTCATCATAATCAATCCCCTGCTGATACCTCTGCGACCATTATTCGCAAACAAATTGAGCTTATATCTTCTCAAAGAGGCCATCAGCATTAAACTCATGCTTGGAAAGCCAGCATAGATCGAACAAATTAACATTAGCTGGACGAGGCAACAAGAGCCACGTTACCGTTAAAAAAATCAAAGCATTATACATTCATCTACCATAGCCTGTGCCAATTAAGGGTCACGAAGGAGCATGTACATGAGATCGAGGAATAGGGAGAAGTATGGTGGCATGACAATTCAAATCGCGCAAAGAGGTTTTGAAATTCAGCTTTGCAACGAGTGACCCTATGATGAGATATTGGGTAGTTGGGGCTTTCCCATAGCAGTAGCAGCAAGGAAGGTGATATGGATAATTCGGTGTTGAGCTTGGTGTAGTGGCACGTGAGATGAAGATAAAAGAGATCGTCATTTGTTTTGGTGGGTTGCGGGAGTAAACGAGGGTAAGGGGGGTGAGGTGTGGGGATTGCGGTTGGGGCCTTGAGGCGAATGGGTAGGGGCTTGTGTGAGTAAGATAATGGAGGCATGGCGTTGTGGGAGGTAATTGGTATGATGAGTTTTGGAGAACGTATGGGTGTTGTGAAGGGGTAGCAAGAAATCATAGGATGGGGGTGTGTCAGGCGTCATGGACCCAAAAGGGAATTGGTCTTCATCAAAGATGACATGTCGGGAGATTATGATTTTGTTGGTTGAAAGGTCAAGGCAACGGTAGCCCGTGATTTAGAGCGGTAACCAAGAAAGACACATGTTGTGGACCTAGGATGAATTTATGGATTATAAGGAAAATGTTGGATAACAAAGGCATCCAAACACTCGCAAAATGTTCATATTGTGGTGGGTTTGATATGAAGCTTAGTGAACGGTTACTCATATTGATGTGCAGTAGAGATGAAGGATATTAAAAAGGTGAGACGGCCATGTTAAGGGCTTCCCAACCCAACAAGAATGGAGGAATGTGTGCTTGAAACAGTAATTGCGGGTAATTTTTGTTAAGGGTGCGTAGCATACGTTCCGATTTCCCATTTGTCGAGAGGATTTGGGCAAGAAAGCCGAAACTAAACTCTGCATGCCATTTTGGCGAAAAAGGTTGTGAAAGCGGGTATTATCATACTCACTTCCATGGTCACAATGCAAAGCCTTAATATTAACATTAAACTGTTTATTCACATATGCACATACCAAAGTAACAAAGGTATCGAACAAGCGATTTATGAAGCAAAGGATACCACCCAACAAAATGCGATTATGATCAAAAAATAGAAATATTAATGCCACTTTTCACTTGATATGGGGGATGTCTACAAGTCAGAGTGAATAATATCAAATACAGATGCAACATTCGACTCAGAACTGTAAAAAGGAAGCCTAGTGTGTTTTAGCCAAATTGACACGCATGAACAAAGCGGGCAACTTTGTTTAATTATATGAAATAAAACGAGAAGACCTCTAAACGATGAAGCAACATCTTCACTCGGTGTCCCAAGGCGTCTGCTCCACTGGTGGGCACAAATGAAAGCAAAGCAAAGGTTGTGTATAGGATGGTTGTTTGAGTGACCGGTAAAGATCACCGACGTACTATCACAACGGAGAAGAAGCCCCGCGGTCTGGTAATCCCTTCACAGAGAATCCATAACACAAAATCAACAGACACATTATTATCACGAGTGAATTGTCGAACCGAAATCAAATTTTTAATTATATTAGGTGTGACAAGAACATGATGAAGGTGAAGGGGTTTATGTGGTGTATGCAAAAGGTTATGGCCCGTGTGAGTCACGGGTATAGGTTGGCCCGTATGCCAAACAAATACAGATTTATACAAGTTTGGATTGCTTAAAAAAAGTGAGCATAAACCTGTGTTCTCGGCTAAGATGAAGGACGGGCCCCGTATCCATTGCTCCAATTTTGAATTCTTGTAGATGACCATCGATTTGGGAACCCTAGTGGATACGAGTATGGATGGGCCTGCTGGATTGGTATTTGGGCTGGCTGGGCTGCACTTGGGCCGGTCTGAATTGCACAGAGGACACTAAATAAGCTTGAGGGGTATCTGGTATGATGCGGGGTTGAGCAGGAGATGGAACAATATGTCCAAGTCTATACTGAAGATACACATAACCCAAATTGTTGGGTTGGGCCGATATAGGGGTATAGGGTGTAGAAATGGATTGGCCATGTTTGGACTGTTGGAAGTTAATCAAAACCCATGTTGGGTTAAATGGGATATGATCCTTAAAGTAGCTATATAATGCAATATTAAAATTATAGCACCTTGAGACGTGTGAACAGCAGGTAGACCAATTGTGTTATTATAACTTGTCATGATGTGCGCTTTAGAAGAAAAGTAATACGGTAACAATTAAGCATGCAATATGAAAGGGAAATAATGCAAGTAAATGATAGCAGCAAAGCAAAGACAGGAAAAAAATGCAACGACAGATTTAAGGATTTAGGGGCGTGTATTTTTTTTGAAGTGTTTAGGGTTGGCTCTGATTACCATATTAGAATATGATAATTCACCATTGAAGGCTAATTGATTTGCTTGCCTTCAATTGATAACAACTATCCTATATATAGGATATAAGAGAACATTCTAGAATCGTTACCATGGGCTTGAGCCCAATACAAATTAATGACTAATAAATACTAATGAATGTCTTGACTTGACTTGGATGATGATTATTGACTCTTGACTTTTATTGTTGAACGTTGACTTGATTTATACAAGGCTAATAGTTTTCACGAATCGCTTCGAAATGGGGAGATCTAGTCATTTGGGAGGAATATGATGATATGACTCTTTCTTGCAAACATCTATGCTTAAAGACGAAGGTTAATAGTATTATCAATGAATGTTTTAAAATCATCATTAAAGGTAAAGTTCATTGGGTACGTGCAAAAGAATTAGATGCTTGGATCCCAAAGCTCATATCCGATGAGGAATGTGACTCCTCTGATGACGACGAGTCCACTGATTCTGATAAGATTCTTTCGCCTACTGTCATGGAATTTGATAACTCTATTGCTGAGAGTGATGTTGAAAAAGTTTCCGAATCTAGTTTTTCGAAAGAAAATAATTTTGTCCAGGAAGAAACACAAAAACCCAACTGTGAAGATCCTCCTCAATCCAGTGATCCGTTTCACATTTATGATCTTTTGAATAAGAAGAAAACATCCATCCCTCAAACAAACACATCAGACCCTACATACCCCCCTGGTTTCACTCCTGATGTCATACAAAATGAAGGAGAATCTGCAGCTTCTGTTAAATCTCATGCCTCTCAAAGTTTCAAATCTCAACATAATCACAACTCTGCCCCACCACCAAACAGAAATCCCATCAAACCTAATTCAGGAGGTTCTTTTCTAGAGTTCATGGATGATTTGGTCAAGATTGGTCGTACTATGGGATATAACATGGATGGATGTCTAAAAAATATGGAGGATATAATTGGTGCTCAAGGTGATTAAATGAATTTTATGTCCTTAAACGTTCAAGGCCTTGGTCACAAGGCAAAGAAAGGGTGGATAAACGAATTGAATCTGAAACATAAAGTTAACTTCGCTGCTATACAAGAAACTAAGATGGAGAGCATTGACCTGTTCTCCATTAAGGCGTTATGGGGTAATCTATCCTTTGACTTCGCTGTCAGTTCTGCTAATGGAAACTCCGGTGGTATATTATGCGTATGGGATCCTTCTATGTTCATTAAAGAACATGTGTGTTCTGCTGATAATTTTCTTGCTATCATGGGTACCTGGTCTTCTACTTCCACTAAGCTCCTTATCATCTCCATTTACGCCCCCCAAGAGCTTTCACTTAAGAGAATTCTATGGGATTACTTATGCATTCTGATAGATAAATGGGATGGTGAAACGGTGATTTTGAGTGATTTCAATGAAGTCAGAACGGAACAAGAGAGATTTGGCTCTATTTTTAATGTTCAAGGTGCCAATGCTTTCAACAATTTCATTTCCAGGTCCGAATTGATCGATCTTCCTCTTGGCGGATACTCATATACTTGGTCTCATAAGTCATCCACTAAGATGAGTAAACTTGACCGATTTTTGATTTCTAAAGGTCTCTTGGTACAATTTCCCAATCTATACTGTGTTTGTCTTGAAAGACACTTGTCTGATCATCATCCAATCATCATGTTTGAATCTTCCTTTGATTACGGTCCTTCTCCGTTTAGATTATTCCATTCTTGGTCCAAAATGGAAGGTTTTGATAACTTCGTGGAATCTACCTGGCTTGCTATGAATACTAGTGATTCTAACGGTCTTATTCGTATGAAGAAGAAACTCCAGTTACTCAAAAATGCCATCAAGACCTGGGTTAAAGAGAACAAAGCAAAGATCAAAAGCACTAAATCCTCCATTCAAAATAAGCTTACAGAGATTGATAAAATCATTGATCAAGGTGGTGGAAATGTAGATGTCTCCAATCGTCGGTCCATGTTAATTAATGATCTTAATGATATCATCTCTATAGACGCTCTCGATTTATCTCAAAAAGCCAAAATCCGTTGGTCTATAGAAGGAGATGAAAACTCAAAATATTTTCATGGGATTTTGAATAGTAAACGATCTCAACTTGCTATCCGGGGAATTCTTCGAAGTGGAGATTGGGTTACGGATCCTTACAAGGTTAAAGATGAATTCCTTCGCCATTTTTCAAATCAATTCTCGAAGCCTCCTTCCTCTAGGATTAGAATTACTTCTGAATTTCCTTCTCGATTAAGTGCCACTCAAGTAGAGGACCTGGAACATCCTATTTCTCTTGAAGAGATCAAAAAGGCGATTTGGGATTGCGGAACCAACAAATCCCCAGGCCCCGATGGATTCACGTTAGAATTCTTTCGTAAACACTGGAACATTTTAAGTCCTGATATTTTGGGTGCAATCTAAGAATTTTTTTCTTCTGGCACTTTTCCCCCAGGTTGCAATTCTACCTTCATCACCTTAATTCCTAAAGTTCATGATGCTAAAAACGTGATGGATTTTCGGCCTATAAGCCTCATTGGAAGTTTATATAAGATCATTGCAAAGATCTTGGCAAATCGATTATCTTTCGTCTTGCCTGATCTCATAAGCGATGTGCAAACTGCTTTTGTTTCTGGAAGACAAATCCTAGACGGTCCTTTTATCCTAAACGAGCTCCTCTCCTGGTGTAAGCATAAGAAAATCAATGCCATGATTTTTAAGATCGATTTTGAAAAGGCGTTCGACTCAGTGAGGTGGGATTACCTTGATGATGTGCTTAAATCTTTTGGTTTTAGTGATAAATGGCGCAATTGGATTTCTGGCTGTCTTGATTTTTCTAAAGGTTCGGTTCTTGTGAATGGCAGTCCCACCTCTGAGTTTCGTTTTTACAAGGGTTTAAAACAAGGGGATCCTCTATCTCCTTTCCTTTTTATTCTTGTAATGGAAAGTCTGCATATATCTTTCTCTAGAGTTATAGAAGCTAGGCTTTTTAAAGGTATCAACATCAATAATTCTCTTTCTCTATCGCATCTTTTCTATGCTGATGACGCGATTTTTGTTGGGAAATGGGACATCAACAACATCAAAACGATTGTGAAAGTTTTGAACTGTTTTCATTTAGCTTCGGGTTTAAAGATAAACCTTGTTAAAAGTAAACTCACGGGGATTGGAGTCAATAAAGCTCAAGTTGAATCAGCAGCTACTTTAATTGGTTGCTCTACTTTTTATGCTCCCTTTCACTACCTGGGGGTTAAGGTTGGAGCTCCCATGAACAGGTTAGCTTCCTGGAAGGAAGTAGTTTCCAAAATCTCATCTCGTTTATCGAAGTGGAAGCTTAAAACACTGTCTATTGGAGGCCGTCTTACATTGCTTAAATCTGTTCTTTCTGCAATTCCTACTTACCACATGTCGCTTTACAAAGTTCCTGCTGGAACTCTTAAAGAAATGGAATCTATTCGCAGAGATTTCTTCAACGGAGTTGAAAAGAAAGAGAAAAAAATGGTTTGGGTGAGGTGGGAAAACATTCTGGCTTCTAAGAAAAACGGAGGTCTCGGTGTTTCCAGCTTATATTCTTCTAATCGATCTCTCCTTTTCAAATGGATTTGGCGTTTTCTCTCCCGTGAATCCTCTCTTTGGTCAAGGTTCATTCGCAGTGTTCATGGTGAAGAAGGCTCTATTGATCAAAACATCTCTAATATCAAAGGCTCCATTTGGCTTGATCTGATTCGTGACTTCTCCTCTCTAAATCAGAAAGGAATAGATCTCTTACGTCTTGCTAAAAAAAGACTTGGAAATGGCAAGAACACATCTTTCTGGGAAGATAAGTGGATTGGCGAGGGTACTTTGAAGACAAAATATCCTAGGCTTTTTGCCTTGGAAAACCAGAAGTATATCTCCGTCGCTACAAAAATGAACCATCCTTCTTTAGCTCAATCCTTTCGCAGGCTCCCTAGAGGTGGGATCGAAGATGTTCAATATAGTGACCTTAGTTCTGCTACTGCTGATGTTCGGCTTTCTAACATGTCTGATCGCTGCTGGTTCTGGTCCCTCAATTCTTCTGGAGTCTTTTCGGTAAGTTCTGTTCGAAGCTATATAGATGAGCACATTTTGCCTAAACTGGATATTCCTACCAGGTGGATCAACTTAGTGCCCATTAAGGTTAATATTAATGCTTGGAAGATTCGTCTTGATAAACTCCCAACCAGGTTTAACCTTTCTACTCGTGACTTAGACATCCCCTCAATTATGTGTCCCCTTTGTAACGCTTCCGCAGAAGACACATCCCATGTTTTTTTCTCTTGTCAGTTAGCTCGTCAGGTCTTGAAAAATTTTTGCAGATGGTGGGATCTTGATTACTCGTTGGTTAACTCCTTTGATGACTGGTTTTCTTGGATTTCCTCCTTACGTTTGTCCAAGCTTAAGAATGAGGTTTTAGAAGGAGTTTGCCATGTTTCTTGGTGGAGTATCTGGAATTTCAGGAACCAAACTCTTTTCGGAAAGTCTCAACCGAGAAGAGACACCATTTTTGATGACATTGTTCAACTCTCTTTTCTTTGGATTTCTAATCGTTGTAAAACCAAGATTGATTGGATCACTTGGTTAAAAAATCCTAATTTACTATCCTTGTAATTTTCTAGCTTCTTGTTAGTTTTTAATATATTTCTGCCGTTCAAAAAAAAAGTACACTAGACAATGTAAAGCTATTTTTCCTAACACCCTCTTTCCCCATTTCATTAAAAACCTCAAAAACCTCACGAAACCGTTCCTCCTTACAGTTATTAATAATCCTAGCCGTCCACACCACAACATTTCTCCTGGAACCAATCTGATCAAAAACCATATCCCCGTCTTCAAAACACCCAACCTTCCCATAAAAACTAATCAATGAACTCCCTACAAACAAATCACCTCCATTTCCCGCACTAGTTATCATCAAACACCCATGAACTTGCTCCCAAGCTCCACATTCCATCGTCTCACCCACACGCCTTAAGCACACACAACACACCATTATCCATCTAACCGGAAAACTCCCACAACTATACATTATATACCGAAACTTATCATTTACAACAGCTAAAATCACTTCTTCATAAATCGCCCACGAATTAAAATCCATTTTGGGACATTTACGTGCATAATCCAAACTGCCCACAACTACATACATAATCAATACACGTTTTTTAAACGCTAAAAAGGGAACGCTGTTTTTACCGGATTTTTGTCATGTGGGTATTACTAAAACTGATTCATTTGAATTTCGAAACTGGTGCATTCTTTTATTAATGAAATTTAAAACGGCATCGTTTACATGAAACGGAGCCGTGTCGAGTAGGCATAAGATATCGGATCGATTGGGGTTTTGATGGTTTTAAGGTTTTTGGTGCGGGGTTTTTGAAGAGGTAAGTTAATGGTTGTGATTTTGGCGGGAATCATTGTAAGATGTTTGTTTCGTTTAGACCAACATCGGTATTAGAAAAACATAATCGTTACCGCTTACTTTTTGCAAAACTACAACGAGTATCCGTACATAGCAATGTGATTTTATAACGGTAATTATTTCTATTGACAGTAAAGTAATATGGACAAACTATTTGATACGAACCGGATCGATAATAGAATTGATAGAAGAAAATAAACAAGATAGATGGTTTATGTTAATGGGATAGACCAACCCCCCGATGGTTTATATTAATGAGATAAACCGACCCCCCAATTGATTAACAAATCAATACTTAATATTCATTCCACATAATAAGAATATATAACCCTAATGCCCTATTTATAATAAAAGTTGCCCTAGACTTAACTTGGTCCATAAGATAATGCAATAAAAGGAAACTAAATAAACTAATTAATTAATAATAATATGCAGCATCATATCAATACTCCCGCCCCCAAAAACACCTTGTCCTCAAGGTGTTGCTCCAAAATCTTGCCTCAACTGATTTCGGGATCCCATGTTTTGACTTGTAGTTCTCCCTCTTGTGGGTCATAATCAAACATCAAAAAGTGTTGGCATGGCTGTAAGGTACCTTGGTTGTTACCGGTGGCGATATGGGATTCCAAATGAAAGATTGAATTAGATTCTTCAGTTCTTCAATCTTTTGATTCTATTCTTCGCGCCTCTTATCCTCTTCAAAATTTTGGTTCCATTCTTCCAAACCCTCTTATCTGCTTACGTAAGCTGCTAATACCATTTTGTCTCCAATCTCCTCACAAGTTTTTCTTTGATCTCCCACATGTCCATCTCCATACTTTGCTGCACAATTGCCATCCTTAGTCCAGATCTCACCGTCTCATTGTGGACCTTTTTGTAAGCCTTCATACTTGCTCGATGCTCTTCCATTATAACCCGCCATGTGTGTGCCATTGATACCCGAGATCAAAAGAAGATTTAACTTTTTTTATGAACAGGATGATTTTCTGGTGGTGAAAAGTGATTCGGATGAACAGTAATTTATGGATGTGAATAGTGATTCGGATGAATAGTGTTCTGAAAAGTTTTTTTTTTGGTTTTTGAAACCCTAGAATCGAAACAGCTCTGATACCAATTTGATACGAACCGGATCGATTATAGAATAAAGATAAGAAAATAAACAAGATAGATGGTTTATATTGATGGGATAAACCGACCCCCCGATGGTTTATATTAATGAGATAAACCGACCCCCCAATTGATTAACAAATCAATACTTCATATTCGTTCAACATAATAAGAATTACAACCCTAATGCCCTATTTATAATAAAAGATGTCATGACTTAACTTGTTGACTAAGAAAATATAATAAAATGAAACTAAATAAACTAATTAATTAATACTATAATTATGATAAATTATAATAATATGCAGGATCATATCAATACTCCCGCCCCCAAAAACACCTTGTCCTCAAGGTGTTGCTTTAAAATGTCGCGGTGAGTAATTCCAAGATCCCAAAGTCTCCTTTGAACTATTCTCTTTTCATGTCGGTCAGCAAGAAGCTCAAAATGTTGAGACACGTTAGTTATCAGCCCACTTAAAATGTTTCTTCCACTTAAAATGTTTCTTCAAGTGATCCCTGGATTCCATGTTCTTCTTTCTTGTCCCCTCCCTAGAACACAATTAACCTCCTCAAAAGCCCTTAAATTAAACCCAACAGTAAGTTCCAGCCCTGCACCAAAAATCTGTCCACCCATGTGTTGTTTTCTTGGCCCATGAGAAGGCACATCCTTCTCTCGTATACGTGACTTATCCCCTGCCCAAGTCGGGTTCATGTTGTCTTGGCTATTTGCTGATTTCGGAGCCCCGATACACCTGCCAGTGTCATTTTTATCCGAATCCTTAAGTGTGCTGTCAGTTTGTGGTAGGTTTTTCCCATCATATTCATCAGCAACTTTTGTAACATCAGCACTTATAAAACGGCTGTCTTTTACCTCCTTGCTACTGGTATAACCTTCTCCACTCTTTTCTTCAAAGCGTGGGGTATTTTGAATCGGTTTAGAGGGTACCTTTGTTGTTACTGGTGGCGATATGGGATTCCGAATGAAAGATTGAATTAGATTTATCAGTTCTTCAATCTTTTGATTCCATTCTTCACGCCTCTTATCATCTTTAATCTTTTGATTCCATTCTTCACGCCTCTTATCCTCTTCAATCTTTTGATTCCATTCTTCACGCCTCTTATCCTCTTCGTAAGCTCTAATAGCCATTTGTTCTCGTCTCTCAGCAAGTTTTTCTTTGATCTCCTACATGTCCATCTCCATACTTTGCTGCACAATTTCCATCCTTAGTCCAGATCTCACCGTCTCGTTATGGACCTTTTTGTAAGCCTCCATACTTGCTCGATGCTCTTTCATTATAGCCCGCCATGTGTGTGCCATTGATACCCGAGATCAAAAGAAGATTTAACTTTTTTTTAATGAACAGGATGATTTTTTCTGGTGGTGAAAAGTGATTTGGATGAACACTAATTTATGGATGTGAATAGTGATCCGGATGAATAGTGTTCTGATGAACAGTAAAAAATTAAAAAATTTAAACCCTATAATCGAAACAGCTCTGATATAAATTGATACGAACCAGATTCGATTAAGAGAGATAAAGAACAATAAAGATAAATAAAGATAGGTGATCAACTTTTGAGAGGCCGATCTCTCCCCTATTATTGATAAGAAATCACTAAACCATTAATAATATTTAATATAATAAGAATTACAATCCTATTTATAATAAAAGATGTCCTAGATAATAAAAGTTGCCCTAGACTTAACTTGATCCATAAGATAATGCTATAAAAGGAAACTAAATAAACTAATTAATTAATAATAATATGCAGGATCATATCACTAGTGTATCTTCATTAGACATAAGAATGCACTTAACAGGAACACACAAGTGTTTCAACTTTAGTTGTATCTGTGTATGTTTCGATCATATGTACATCACAGCATGAATTTGTATCTTTACTAATACGCAAAAGACATAAAAACGCATGAGATGAACTCTTTTTTGATCTTTTAAATTTGATATAACGTAGACAATTAGTTAAAGTTTTGTCATTAAGATTGAAATCAGAACTTTCCTCAAAAGGTAGCCAAAAAGCTTACAGCACTATGATTCTTGAAACTAGCAGAAAACGTCTATTATGTATGAAAAGCTACTTATCCATCCTGTGTAAACTGTCATTTTTTTTACCTTTGATCAGTTTACCCTTCTTCCCCTTGTTTTGATTCCCTTTCTTGTTTTTAGCCATCAGAGTGTTACCATCACCACTTTGACTTTCTAACTCCACTTCGACGAGTGCATGATCACTTGTTTGTTCAACCTCGGTTTTGCTGCTGCTGCTGCACTCTGACGCTACCATTTGTTTCCCTTGCTGACTGACATTATTTTTCATGATAACTGAATGCTCCGTTTTTTGTGGACTGAAAAAGACGCAAACACCCCGAGAAAAGTCTCATATACTTTTAAAGTACGGAAACATGTATATAAGCACGTAAAGTTCATAATATTGCAAATCTAACCTTTGATCAACTGTGTCTGAAAGCGCATTGAGTTTACTATGTTCACCTTCTACAAGTATCATATCTTCAGCACAGAATGTTTCGTTCTGAAAACAAAATATATATTTAGAAGGCAACATAGTTTCGACCAATGATGATTAAACTAAAAGAACTACAATGCACATACTTTCGTTGTAGATTCACTCGGAAATGTGCTCTGAAGATCTCCCTTCTCCCCATTTGTAGATTCAGACATTTCTTTCAGAGAATTCTCTTTCATTTTCCCTTCCGCTTTGCATATATTCACTGGATTCGCGTTAAGATTAGAATTCACCCGAGATGGTGGCTCAAGAGTTGTCCCAACCATTTAACACTAGAGATGATAGGTCGACACCGTGTATTCTTCATTGGATAAACATCACACTCATTATTCCTCTTTAGATTGTTAATAGCCACAATTTTTAGAACAAGGAGCATGGAATTGTTGACTCTAATATTCCTCGAACACCACAATACAAGAGGATCTTCTTAACGATCATAAATGCTATCTGCAACCACTTCGAGATTTGATTAAAAGGAACTGGTCCTTTTGATTATCCCTAAGATTAGAACAAAACTTCTCTACAAGCAAGCTGCGACATTTGTCCTTTTACGATTATAAAGTTAAGGAGTTTATACGAATATTCTGATTCTTCCTGAAATATATCATAGCACTATCATATCGAACTGGTCCGTTTACATATTAGTTATTCTCGTGATGTTCTAGCTGTCCGCGCTGCTAGGAGAGGAACCAATCTGAGCTTGGATAATAAAACAGCCAATTTTTGTATATTAAACCTGCAAAGCGAGTATTTTGTAGGCAGTCAGTGGCTACTAATCCTGGGAGGGTTTGACAGCATAGTCTGATGTTGGGGGGTCTTTCCTGCGGCTGCGCCACTTATCATTCTCATATTTTTTATAAATGGAATCCATTTCTGTACATCATTTGCAACTCTTAAGTGCTATTTTTTTTTCCAGTAATCCCCACAACTTGACGATAACGTTAAAAAATGGACGAAAACGTAAAAAAACGGACGAAATCGTAAAAAACTGACGAAATCGTAAAAAAACTGACGAAATCGTAAAAAAACAGACGAAATCGTAAAAAAACGGGCGAAATCGTAAAAAAACCGGCGAAAACGTAAAAAGAATTAAATAAATAAGATTCGCCCAAAAGCCCATTTATCCCATAAGTGCCCGTTTGGCCCGTGCCCGTTTTAGCCCGTGCCTTTTTTGGCCCGTGCCCGTTTTAGCCCATGCCCGTTTTAGCCCGTGCCCGTTTTAGCCCGTTGCCCGTTTTGCCCGGTGCCCGTGCCCGCCCGCCCGCCCTTTTTGCCACCTCTACCCACAAGTACAAATTCCATCTCTAAACCGATGAAACCGAATGTGGTCTCTTAAAACTATTTCTCGCTTTTCAACCTTTGAGATCAACTTCATAACATTATGACAATCTTGGCATACTCTCAAGTTCTTCATAACTCTCACAGGAGCAGATAAAGGTAAACTCAGCAAACCAAGAGTCACTGCTAACTTTTCACTATGATGATTCACAGTTAATTTTTCATCCACATAACCAAATTTCTTAATTTTATGCAACATATCATCTAATTTCTCATATATAATTTCACTTTGAGGGTGTGACTTATCACCAACTACAAACGAATGAACTCTATTTCCAACTTAATCCCGGTTCTTTCTTGATCCTTTGGTTAGTCATCAAGTCTCTTATTTTAGTACCTTGTGGTTCCATTTTAGCATCGTTGTAGATGTTGTAAAGGAGCACGTAAGATGAAGATGATTGAGGGTCGAGCTCAGTTAATCTTTCGGCTACTTGTTTCCCAATTTCCATGTTCTTGTGAGTTCTACAAGAACTTAGTAGGGATCGCCACATTACAGGAGCATCACTAAAGCTAGAATTAGTTATGAAACTTTTAGCATCGGATAGCCTTCCATCACGCCCAAATAAGTCTACTATACACGCACAATGTTTTTCTGTTGGTGTGATATTATGCCCTCTTCATAGTGTCTTAATATTGTTGATTGGTAACTAGTTAGCGGTTTCAATCACATAAAACACATAATGATGTACAGGTAGCAAATATGACCATTTACTTATGAATGGGTTGATTGGGGTTGCGGTTTATCTCTAACGGCTGTTTATAAGAAAATAACTTTGTTCAAATTTCTGTTTTAAGAAAGAGAAAGGGTCAAAGTTCAAAGTTTTGCTTTATGGACCATAATAACTACACGCAGTAAGAACACAAACAAAGCGAAATGGTTACCTGAGACCTTCCTCAACAAGTCCCCTTGACTAACGCAGTAAGAACACCAAGATACGCCACATTATTTGGTGCAATCCCCGTGCCTTATCAATCAACAAGAGGGTCAAAGCTTCTTTCGCGCATCCATGATGTGCAGTACTACATATCATCACACTCCACGACACTACATCAGATTTATCAGCTAAATCAAATGCCTGATTTGCAGAATCTATGTCACCCGACTTTGCATACATATATACCAAAGAATTTACAACGACACTTGTTTACAATTCCAATTTTACCGAATATTTCTGTATCTGCTCGCACACACGGACCCACCAAATTAGCTCAAAGCACTTAAAACAGTTGAAACCGTTTGTGAACTCATCTGTTTTTAATTCATTTTTAAGCAGTTCACAAAAAATAACCAGCGCCCGCTCGTATTCACCATTTTGAGCATGGCCCACAATCGCAGATGTCCATATTACTATATCTTGTTTTTTAGTTGAATTAAAACATCTTATTGAGTCGGTCATTAATCCCCATAAAGAGTACATGTCAATAAGCGCGCTTCCAATGTATTCATCAGATTGAAGATTATTCTTGCAAACATGTGCATGAATTTGTTTCCCATATTCCAAATCTTTATAAGCAATACAAGATCTAATCATTGATGAAAATGTAAATTCTGAAGATTCAACATCTTTTTAACACCATCATCACTAATATCCCTCCCCCTCCCCCCGCGCAACCCACCAACCACACGAAGCAGGCCGGAAATCATTGCATTATACATAACAACGTTCTTGTCACGAAGAAGACCAAAAACCGAAATTGCATCATTTATATCCCCAACTTTAGCATACATATCAAGCAACGCAGTCCCAACAACAACATCAAGATCCCAGCCAAGTTTCACCGAACACGAATGCAGTAACTTTCCGCATATTAGCGAATCACCAAAACTCCTACAACACGCATTAAGCACACTCCCTAACACATAGCTACTAAACCCCACTCCACACCGATGCATCTTCACCAAAACGTGCAACATCTCATCATACAAACCACCTTTAACATAACCAGCAATCATCGAGTTCCACGACACCTCATCCAACTCACCACATTTCTCAAACACAACACGCACTATATCCACTCTCCCACACTTAGAATACATCCCCACAAGCGAATTACTCAAAAACGCATCCACATCCACACCAACACCACTCACAACAATCATCCCATGCACAACCCTCCCCAACTCCAAATCACCCGTCTTCCCACAAACACTCAAAACACTCCCATACGTAAACTTACTAAACCCAACATTCATACCTCTCGCCTCACTAAACACCCTTTTCGCATACTCATACCTCCCCGTTTTCGCATACCCCGAAATCAACATATTCCAAGAAACCACATTTCGTTCAGACATTTCATCAAACACTTTGTGTGCATACTCAAACTCGACACTTTTTAAGTACATGTTCATAAGGGTATTGGTTAAAAACACACATGGGTTATGACCCGTTTTGATAATGTGTGATTATGCTAATTTGCCATGTAATGAAGAGGCTGAGTTTATGGATAATTGTATTAGTTTTGTGTAAGTGACGTCATCTATTATTATGTTTGATAATGATTTAATGTTTTTTGGATTTTGTTTTGGATAACATTGGAAACTAAACAATGTTGTTGTTCTTTGGTTAAGGTTGACTAAAATAAAGTTAAAATTTGGTTTGGTTTTTGTTTACTATATTTAAAGTTGACTAAAAATAAATTCAAACACTTTTTGTGAGCAATTATGTGTACATGTTAACTTGTTAGAGCACTGGGAATGGTGGTGCAAAACTTTTGGTGTCAAACTCAAAAAGTGATATCACGTCAGCAAAAATGAGTTTGGCATCAGAAATACTATGGCACCAGAATTCAGTGGTATTGGTTTGGCACCAGAATTCTAGTGCCATAGCATTTTTTTTTTATAATTTTTTTAATAAAAAATTTAAATAAACTTTAATTAAATTTTATTCAATTAAAACATAACATAAAAAAACATTACTTTTAAAAAAAACATTACATTTAAAAAAAACAATACATTAAAATGTCAACTTAAAAAGAAATAATTACAAAAAGCGTAAGATGTAAAAAGAAATAAACAATGAGGGGTTAAAATGTCAACACAAAATAACAAAAAAGTTTAAATAAAAAAAAACAAAAAACAAAAAAACAAACACCCTCTTCCCTGTGTTTCTTTCTTCTTCATCTTCCATGTGTTTCTTTCTTCTTCGGCAACATGGAACAAAAAATACCAAATTAGCTTTATCATCAAATACAAACATAAAAACACAAACATACACACACACAAACACAAAGGAAACACAAAAAAGCAAAAAAAAATAAAAAAATTAGAGAACCGCGTGGGCTGTTAGCCGCGACGCGAGAGTGAACGGCGCCAAATCGGGCTGGCCCAAAATGAGAGCCATTACTCTAGCAATTTAGGCCCGAAGTCAAAACGACTTCGTTTTAGTCGGTGAATGTGTATACAAGCAAAAGAACCCGCGCGTTGCGGCGGGGCTAATTTTTTTCCGAATAATTTTTTTACGTTTCAGGGGTTTTTTTTGGGCGATGCGTTATGGCGGGGCTAATTTTTAATATTTTCCTTTTTTGTATGATTCTGGGAAAAAAAATTGCGTTGGGACGGGCTAATTTTTTCTCGAATATTTTCTTTTTTTGGGACGGTTTTGTAAAATTTTTTACGGTAATTTTTGTGTAAGAAAATCGTAAATAGTTAAAAGGTAAAGGTTTGTTTTTTTTTACTTTGAGCCAGATTTTAGGCTATTTTTGGGGGTTTTTTTTGGCTAATTTTTTCCCGGATATTTTCTTTTTTTGTATGATTCGGGAATTTTTCTTTGCGTTGGGACGGGTTGATTTTTTCCCGAATATTTTCTTTTGTTGGGACGGTTCGATATCTTTTTTTGGGCCGATGAATGTAAAAAAGTTGTGAACAATAAAAACTTGACGTGTTTTTTTACAATAAAAACTTGACGTGTTTTTTTTGTTAATTTTTTTACGGGATTTTTTGTGTAAGAAAATCGTAAATAGTTAAAAGTTGAGGGACCGTTTTGTATTTTTTTTGGGCCAGATTTCAGGCTAATTTTGGGCTAGTTTTTTTTTTTTTTTACTTTGGGCCAGATTTTGGGCCACATTTTATGCGAATTTTAGGCTAGTTTGTCGACAAATGTGTATATTAGTAATAATTTTTTTATATGGCTTATGTGTTGGGCCTCATGTTTTAAAGGTGTTTTTTTTTGTTTATGGTTTTTTCTTTAATATAATGGTTGTACGTTTGTGACCATATCGATTATTTTAAAGTTATTAGGTATCGAAGATGTTTTCGCGGGTATTTTTTTTATCTGAATAAATCGGAACTTTTGTAATATTTTTTTTCCCTCCTACTTTGTGCATACAAATTTAAAAAAAAAACAAAAACAAAATAATTTAAAAAAAAAATAAAATCGGGCTGGCCCAAAATGGGAGCCCGTTACTGTAGCAAAGTGGCCCACTGTCAAAACGACAGTGGATTTGTCACTCAATGTGTATATTAGTAATGGTAATAAAAGTGTTAACCATTACAAGGGTTAGGCAATAAGTTTTATGATGGAAGTAAATAGATGTAACATTAGCCCACGACCGCAAAACCAGTGCATTAGTGACGCACCAGGTCTTACACGACCGCAAACAATTTTTTGGACGGTTGCAATCAAGAAAAATCTTTTTTTTACAAAAGTTAACACTAGAAAACATAATTCAATCAGGGTCTTGTGACACTGCGCTACATCCGCTACCTTGTTGCTTCAAGTTCAATATGTCTGGATTACCTTGTTAGCTAATTGTTTACCGATACATAATTAGTTGATAGCGTTTGTGTGCATATAGTGACCTCGAATACCAATGTTGCGGGTTGTTTTTGGTCTTGTTTTGCTTTGATGTATCTCCTTGGGTTACCTCTCATTTTCTGTGATTCCAAGCTTATCCTTCTGTGCTATTTCTCAACATTTTTTTTTTCAAATAGCCGGAAATAGTGTCAAGACAACTAGCTTTTGGGTTTAAGGTCAAACCTACGAGCTCACCAACATTATTGTTGACGTTTTCGAGTATTATTTTTACGTGAAGTGAAAGAAGAGTAGTTTGGTGATTATTATAGCAGACTTAGAAGTATCCCGAGTGGAATTTCGTTTGAAGTCTTGCTTGCTTGTTGTTTAGTTCTAGTAATTGGATGTTTTGGATTAAGTTTGGATTATGGACCCCTGTGAGGGCATTTGAATAATTATAAGAGATTATGGATTTTAGTTGCGATTTGGGACATCACTCGAGGTTGTTTGAGGTTGATGGTCTTCATATAACTTGAAGTTTATGCAATGTGGTTTTCTCTAATTTGTATCTTGTGTTATGATTGATCATTATGTTGCATTCTCGAGTTTCCGCCATTGTCGGGGTGTGACACCTCATCATGACGTGCAACAAAGCTATCTACTATGATACGGAGATCACCATCCTACTAAATCTAATTGCAATCCTTTTCGCAGCTCACATATGTTGCACGAAAACGCCGTCGGGGTGACGTCTCCTGTACTAGAAATATTTCCCGTACCGGAAACACGTGGAAACGCCCCAGAAACATTTTCGGAAAAGAGGAAACGTTTCACGTCCACTGGAAACGTCTTATGTAATGCAGGAAACATCTTGGAAACGTTTCTAGTCTATTTAAACGCGTTTATGGGCCTTTACAAACGAATATGTTGCCATTACCCCTTTTTTCTATAAAACTAAAAAGACGACATCATCATATTTATTTGTTTAAACGTTTCCCTCTATGGCAGTGTTACTCTATCTTCTCGAACAAGTATGAATGTGTTGAGATTTAAGGAACTAGGTAACCAAGTTAGCTACGAGTACGCAACGGAATGGGTCTAGTTTTAGCACAAATATTAACACATAATAAAAGGGAAGTAAACTAACCTTTAAGCCTTAGATCTTGAAAACGAGTTAGCGATTAAATTATCGCCTCTACGGTTGGTCACACAAACACGTCAACCAAGTATGCCAAGTTGTCTAGCCTTGACTTCACGAACCAAACACCACGTGTTGTACAATCGAACCAAACGCCCCACTTGAGCTTGAACTGAAAACCAAGTAAACCGAATACCTTGAACCAAAAATAGTCAAAACCCTAGTTAGGGTTTTACTCTAATTCGGTTGAACCGAAAACAAAACAAACTGAAAACCTAAGTTTGGGTTTATGTGTTCGCCGAGCAAGGTAACACCAAACAAACATCTCATATTAATCTTGAATCGTCGAAACAAGGAGAAACAAGAAAAACCAAAAACCTTAAAGATTTTGGATCGAATTTGGTTTTGAGAGGAGAACCAAAAATCCTAAAAAGGGTTTTAGGGTTTTCGGTTGAGGTTTTGGGAAAAGAGGGAGCACCAAAAATTATCTAGTGATTTAGGGATTTGATTTAATGAAGAATGAGGTGTAGGGGTTGTGTTTATAAAGAAGCATTATACATTAATTCGTTTTTAACCAAAATCTCCAAATATTTTATTTATGAGGCCACTGCAAATATCTGTTCATACATATTAAAAGATAAGCGTGTTTCCTGTAAACTTAGGCTGAACGTTACTGGTCTTGATTTGTTTCGGTCGGGGTCCTATGTGAGACACGAACAGGGCGCGTGCTATGCCTGACACACAACAAAATGAATACGCGTCCACAACCGTTCATCTTCTCGGTCGGTTTCAAGACCGAATTAAATCAAAGGTATAAACATCAAAAATTTTAGCCGTTTGCTACATTAAATCACCCTTTATTCATTTATAAAAAAAAATTACCCATTTATTCACTAATAAAACCCTAATTTTTCTTCCATTTTTCACACTTATTCTTCTACAACCATCATTTATAAACTACCCAAAACAAATGTCTTCCAAATCCCGAAAGGCATCTAGCGCAAACCATGGACAACAAAATTCGGAAGAGTTCGCGTTGGATGTAAAGCTGGTAGCTAACGTATCTGAAGAGCAGAGCAATCACATTGAAGGGGTTTTGGTCAGAGGTTCTTTGATTGCTTTTGAGAATGAAATGGGAGAGAAGATCACGACGATACGATGCATCGCCTCAAATGAACAAATCGCTTCGTCCTAAAATTGTTGCATTACGCTGTTTTACGAAGAGTCAAAAAAAGTATGGTCTGAGAACGGGTTTTAAAGCGACCTCGTCGTGTTTACAAAACGCAATTACGGAATATGAAACGCTGTACGGCCACGCCTTTTCGTTGGAGCCGTGGTTGGGGATTTCTGAAAAAATTTCTTGTTTAGACACAAATTGTGATGCTTTATTTAACCGTATTATAATTAATTTTAGCGTAAGTTTGAAATTTTTATTGTAATGTTTTTAAAATGTATTTGAATTATTAATGTAATGTTATTTTAATTATTAAATAAAATTTTAATTTAAAAAAAAAAGGTGTTTGGTTGCCTGAGCGGTCACCATTGCGGGTGTTTGGTCTGTGTGTGGTTTAAGAAAGAGAAAGCTGAGTTGGCGCTGAGATGACGGTCGCCTGTATGATCACCATAACACTTAGTCTTAGTTGTACCATTTGAGGAACCAAGCCTTTATTTTCTTATTATTTAAGCGTTTCATATAGTTCAAAGTCTCTGATTTCATACCACTCACTGTACTTCTGAATTGTTTGCCTTCACAAAGAGGATTGATGGTAAGACCTAAAGCACATCCACATTTATAATAAAAAAATCAAAAAATGACAGAGGATAATTGTCAACATGTCTTTAAGAAACGATGTTACTATATTGATTTTTCGATAATTGTGAATTTGAGCCCTTCATTTTTAATTAACACAAATTTTAGGGATTTAACGAAATTGGGATTAGTGTGTTAACGGGAAGTGAGAAACAATCTAAATCGACTAAAAAAGTACCTTTTATTGAAAACATACCTTACGTTTAGTGTTTTTTTATCATTTACCCTAGGTTTAATCGTTTAGATAGCTGCATAAAAGATTATTGTAATTTGAAATAATCTATAATTCTTTTTAATAATGACCCATTAAATTGTGTTCGTTTTGATATATTTTTTTCGAACTTTCTAAAAGCAAACAATCATCACTTTAGAAAAAGCCATTTATTGAGCATTAATGCAGATGTAACTTTTTATAATCAACTAATTTTTTTTAGAACAACGGATTATTATTAAAAATCTAGCAAGAATCTAGGTTAATAACAATTACATGGAAATAGCATTCAACGGATCTTTTAGCCAATCAACCCAATTACAATTAAACTTCCTACACCTATTCAAAACCCAAGTAAAAGTTTGAGAAACGAAGTTGTTGAAAATCATTCCTTTGAGAGGCTTCTTACTAGAGAATAAAGTTGCCATTTTGAAGACCAAATATGGCCACCACAATGAAGTAAAAGGAGGCCTTTAAGCACCAATTTTTGGAAGAGTATTAAGTTAGGTGTTAATCCACGACCCACGGTAGAAGGATCAAGCAACGATAAGATGGGATTTTGAATGTTCCACCATCGGCTAAAAAGACGAAAAAGATCCAATGCCATGGGGCAAACGAAAATATACATACATGTAACGCTTGACTCTCATCCATAAGCAGGTCTAAATTCAACACCCGTCCAAAGTTCGGACATTTGGAGCATGGACCAATCTATACCTCTTATGGCCAAGGGTTTTCTCCTAGTAGGAAGCTTTGTAAAGTAACATACCCACATAAAGTTATTAAGCTTAAATTAGGCTAAGAAAACCTTATACCATCGCCGTTGGTTAGAAAGAAGTAATGAGCACATGCTTGCTCGATACACTTCTATAGCCGATTTCACAGAAAGAAAAATGTCATGACCAGCCTATAAAGCCAAAGACCATCTTATCCTATCATTGGATTAAAAACATCGAATAGCTTGGAGACTCGGGAGCCGAGCTACAAAATTGAGTATTTATTCTATACCAGATCTAGGTTGTCTTCTTAAAGAAAGAGCAAAATCGTTGCTTTGCAACTTAAGAGCAACCGAAATGTCTTTTTGAAGCTCCAAGTTGAAACACCTATGGAACTTGTCTTTGAAGCAAACATCGCCATTACAATTTGTCTAGGCCTAAAATTTAATAGTATTCACCATTACCGGACCACCAATTTACAGAAAAGTTATGTAAATCAACACACCTTTAGTTTTTAAGCCTTATTGATAGCTTTAAGGATCCCTGACCAAAACAGAGCATCCATTTGAGACGATACTGAAGCTGATCAAGTGACCCTTCTTGCCATAGATTGCCTTGATGACAACTCAACCAAAGGCCCTGACCGTGACGCGGATTTTGGAAAACACCTAAGTCCATTTTAAAATCAAAGCATGGTTTTATGAGCGTTACAAAACTATGATCTCCCTACCCCAGATCGCCATTATAACACCCCATATTTTGTTTAGGTTCATATTACGATTTCAATCACTCAATTTTCTTTTTATTTTATAATATTTTTACGTGTTTACTTTTACTTTAAATCACCTAGTTAAACCCTAATAAGTAAAACTTAAAACGGAGGCTGTTTAAAATCGTGAATAACATATTCGTTTTGTTTTAAACTAAAAGACTTTAGTTAACATGTTTTTTCTCCAACTTAAATAACCAAAAATCGAGTTTTATCATCCTTATAATTTCGCCACCATCAGAGTTTAACTTTAAAGAGTAAACAAGCAAGTTGTATGTTTCTTCGCTTGTTTAATAAGATACACACAATAAAAATTAATTAGGAAACTAATCTAACTCAAGAAAACAAATAAATCTCCCTACAATCTAGCAAGGAAATCGTGTACACCTTTAATCTAACTTTTCAAAACCGTATTATGCATCTAGAAAAGATGTACATAAACTCATCTCCACTTATAAACCTAATATCCAAGTATTATAAAGCCCATATCCCTTCCCCCTATCAACTCACTTTTAAAACCAATGTATATTCTTGATCTTGCTTCCACGCAAACCCCAACAGTAAACCTCTTTTAATCACTGTACACTGACCATGCTTAAACCTAAAAATTCATTGCCTAAATTGGATCTATCTTACGAATGTGGACATTCCAAGAGGAAAAATATGCAATGCCATTCCATTTGTGCATTAAATAGATCTACTATAACAACCAAGAATTTTCATCAAACATATTTTTCTATGGATCACAATTATTTGGGGGAAATTTTGCTTTTATTACATTACTTGCATTGTCTAATCTCTGTTATGTCATGTAACTTACATAACTAAAGTAGACGAGCTCACGCAACCTATCTATGACAATCCTGTCTTCATATATGTCAAGCAAATATCATAAAATGTTAAGTCAATATCTTAATATCCTTATTACAAAGTACATTATTCCTATAATGTACCATTCACAACGTTATATCAAAACGGGCTTTAAACCGTTACCGTATGCCTCTAAACCTTAAATTCATGAAAGATTAACATCTAAAGTGAATGCACAAACTACTAAATCATATGTACAAGTAATATAACATCTCATTTGAAATATAAACTCCCTCCAAGTCAAAGTACAAGTCCTTAAAAGCACAATGTACAATTCATTAAGCATGATCTCTAAAATAGCCATTTTACCTCCGTTTTAATTCTAATTTCTTTATATTTCACCATCCACTCTTGTGACAAGCTACTACGCTCAATGCTACATGCTTTTTTTAAACCCTTAAAATTATTCTAATCATAAGCTTTCATACACAATCTTTTACACTCAAACACCCTAATTTTAATAGTCAGGAAACCCTAACCCTGAGTCAAAAATAGGTAAATCATTGAACCCGTTTATTGACTTTTTATCCATCATAACCCCAAACCAACACTCATATAAGTGTAAGATACTTATCATTACAACATTAACAATCATATCCTATTCATCATTTCTTCTTTCAAAAACAATTTTCAAGAATTATTCCAATAAAAACCCTAATTCTAGTTTCTAACCCTAAAACTAAAACTAGGCCCTAGTTCAGAATCGAATCAGCTATAAAACATAGGATTCTGATAAATATCAATAGGGATCTGATATTAAGTGAAAAATACTAGGTTGTATCCTATGTCTTGTGATCATTTTACGGTGGAATCAACCGATTCGACGTTCGGATGAATTAGTTCAGCCGCGTAAGGACAAGTATCGCAGGATTCGGCACACCTGTATTAATTGGCTATGATCTCTAAATTGTTCTAACGTACCCTCAAATATGTATAACTAATCGTTGTATAAGGATAAAATATCTAAACATTTCTCAGTGGTTAGCTTCAACAGAATTTACCGGTTTGTAAATGACAACCGTTTTACCGTGACTGAGTTGGCTGTTCCAAAAAACAGGCCATGTATAAATCAAACTAACACCCTAAAACGTCTAGAACAACTCACCTTGCATTCTAGACCTTCCTTTTCTACCCCTAGCCTTCCACATCACCCCTCCATGTGTCATAACCCGGTTATCAAAGTTTTCTTGGCCTCTATGTGTTGCTATCATTATAAATAAGGAGCAATATACTAATTTTAACTAATCCTTACTTCTTCTTTCTATAATCCCTATTGAGCAAAACATTTCTCGGCTCCATATGTCCTAGGATCATATATAGAAGATCAAGCAAGCGAAGATTTTTGAGATTTGATTAAGCCTCGAGAAAACTATGTTTCAAGGCGTACGAAGTGGGAATACTACCCGAAACGACCCTTTCCACCATTTTTGCTCCTTGAAGCTCAAAACCCAGGTCTAGATTTTCTACTTCTGCTACTTCACCCTTTTATAAATGTTCATATGTCCCTAAATATCTCTTGTTAAAGTTTATATATACTCAATTCCATGGCTCTTTTTCCATTTTGATCAAAAACGTACTCCCGAAACCCTTATTTTATGTTTTTTCTTAAAACTAAATTGTTATAATAATTTATATTATTGTTATAATCTATCACTTGCATGCTTAACTAATGTTTAAAAGAACCACTTTTATTGATTATAATGAAGAAAATTTGATAAAAAAACCCGCATGTTTTAGTTTTATGAAACCCTAATTTGACCAGTTTTGTAGCTTCCTAGCTTAACGGAAGCGTTATTCTAAAACTTTCGCTTGCGTTAAATCTTCTTATATTTTAGTTTATTATAACTTATAAATATCTTTTGAAAGTTAAAATAAGCTTGCATGGCAATTTGGACATGTTTTGTAATTATTATCCATGCAAGGGGTATATATCGTAACTTTCTAAAACTTATAACTAAAGGGGCTGAAAATGTCTTTTATCAAAGTTTAAACATAAGGGTCTATTATGTCACTTTCCAATTGTACAAGGTTTACTTGTTATCTTTTAAACTTGAAGGACAACTCGTTTAAAGTGCAAACCAAGGTATATTTTGCACTTTTCAAACATCTAGGGTCTAAAATGTACACATTTTGAAATAGTTATTAAAATCATGTTTAAAACCTTACATGACAATAAACTTTAATTATCGCCTCTCGTTGCTTGACATTTTCTAGATATTGATTAAAAGCTTAAAAACGATTATTATCATATACAAATACTAGGGAGCTTCATATTAAGGAGTTTCATCTTGGTATTACGTTCTGACTGAGTTGTTGGGTTTACGATTTAAAGTGCCCTAGCTCCTCAAAAGTTTACTGAATGACTTCTGAATTATGATGGCCCGAACAGTGATACAATAATTCCAAACTCTTCAATCAAACTCATAACTCTTAAAACTTAAGTTTCTAGAGTACAATCTTCCCTAAGGGACTCAACATTTTTTCTCAGGTTGGCGTGACGTGGCTCGTTTAATATCATTTGCTATATTAACCTTCCTGTTGAGATTTGTGATAAGCGTTTGAGACTTTCTTATAGATATTTAATACATCCTAACCTATCAGGTGAGATTCATAAACCTCGCCTTTACTCATTTACATATTTTATAAAACCCGCGAGGGGGGATACATGCTTGTTACATACTCTTTTACTTATTGTTTATCTTATTCAATGTGTTACTTTTCCATAAGGCGTAATGAATTCATAACTTTATTCAATCTTTTGAATTACTTTATAAACTGTTGTTACTGATATAATTCATGAACTGCAAGTGTTTTCTAAATGTATGCTACCCAGATTTTTTTATTGCCGACGTTAGCTTCCAGTGCCTTTTATATACATATCATGTATCATTAATTACTTGCATAGCAAGTGAACGCGTTATTATGAAAGAATCTATTGGTTGGGTGACAGCTCTCGTTGTTATACCCTATGCTTGGGGGGTTGCCAATACGCACTTATTTGTCCTAATAGTAACCTTGGCTAGTTACCTTTTCCACTGCGTGGACATCTGTCCCTACCTCAAATATCTCTACGGTGATTTCCCTGTTTATGTATTGATGTCTGAGACTTAGTTGCAATAAATAATGTTCCCCATGTTGATGTCCCTGCAGTACTAGTATTTCACTATATTTGTATTCATTCTATTACATTTTCTAACCTCCAATGAATTTCACTCAACCTTTGTGTTGACAATTTTATGCATGTTTATATCAGGTAATTGTGCAACTTTAATAAGTCATGGAGTGGGCGCCATGGACATGATGATGGCTAATGCTTGTTATCCATTCTTATTTATGTTTCTAGATTTTGGGAACCTGGCCTTTGTTAAATCTGATTTGAAAATGAATGATACGTATCTTTTGAACTACGTTCTCTTTTGGGTCGTTTTCTATGATTATGATTGTTGTATCCATGAAGTAATACCCCAGATTAGCTTCCGCTGCTATATTGTAAAAATAGGGGTGTTACAGATTGGTATCAGAGCCATGGTTATAGAGAACAAGGTCAAAACCTTAACTATAACCACATTTCT
This sequence comes from Tanacetum coccineum, assembly GCA_026074375.1. Taxonomy (NCBI): domain Eukaryota; kingdom Viridiplantae; phylum Streptophyta; class Magnoliopsida; order Asterales; family Asteraceae; genus Tanacetum; species Tanacetum coccineum. The sequence goes on from BQNB010045286.1 coordinate 42,047, forward strand.
TTTCTAGCCATCAAAGTCTCTCCGTTTTTTGCAACTTTTTTTTTTACATTCCGGAACAAGTATTAAATATAAATTTACGAATTTTACTATTACATATACACTTATGTTATTTACAACTAGGTTGTTTATAGAACAGATGTCTTCTCCCCAAACACTTACTTCCGATATGTGAGGATGTTTTTTCCTCTATGAATAGTATTTAACTATACTTCGGTCTATCATCCAGATATTTCCCAGTTTCATTGGGAAGCAATTCTTTTATCTTCGGAAAACTCTAACGTAAGTTGATTCCACCAGTGATTCTCTTCTTTCTACATAACTACTTGTTTGAAGGACGTACAAGCATTTTACGCTAAGGAATTACCTATTTCATCACCAGATCCTATTACTCCACCAGCTATTTTAACTCCATCTCCGGTATTACCAACATCACTACTATTTGATCCTCGATATTTCTTTATTCTTGAAAAACTATTACCACCTAAGAAACGAATATGTTCCCTGTCTTCTTCCTCAACTACGTTATCTAATTCATCTCGGAATCAAACCCGTAATTTGGTATCACCATCTTCCTCAGTTTATACTCCTACCCCACCTCAGATATTTGAAATAGGGAAATGTTCAGATAAGATGCATCTAAAACATCATGAGAAACAAGTCGAAGATATTTTGAATTACTTAGAAGAACTCTCTTTTCACTATATTGAGAAAATGGAAGAAGGACGTATTGATAGAATGATCATACAAAGAAATAGTGACGAACTAAAAATCAAACTCAAGAGAATCCGCACTCAGATTATCAAACTTCAAAAGAAGCAGTTAGGGCAAAAGGATAAAATTGCCTTTGCTCACTACATAATTTCCGATCTTGAACAAATCATTAAGAAAAGCCTAGCTCGTCACCAAACAAATCAGGAAGATCTTTATGATGTCATCTACCGAATCAAAATCATCAAGCTATTAGACTAGTTATAACTTTATCCTAGCCACGGGATGGGTGGTATAAATAAAAAAGCTTGTCAAATCTTGACTATGTAAAGTAAGAAGGCAAGTTATTTATAAGGGCAATCCCGTTTCGTATCTTATTGTTTCCAACTTATCTCTCTTTCATCATCATTTCCACCAATTGCATCATTATCTCCTTCTTCATGAATCATACCATAACCCCTAAGTGCTTAAAATTCAAAAATAAGCATTTCTCTTTAAGCATTTTAAGCATCACATTTTCTTTTAAGTATTACCTTTCAAAACTTGTGATGTCATTCTTACTACGCGTTATCTTGTGTTGATAGAATGCCTCCCAAAAGGACGTCAACATCTGAAACACCGACCATAACTTTAGCTGCCATCCAGCAACTAATTAATGATGGCATTTCCTCAACTCTGAAAGCACAAGCTGCATCAATGACAAGTGATAGTAATCCTAACAGGAACACCTAACCTACTAGAACTCCTATAGCAAAAACGGAAACTATAAAGAGTTCGTTAGCTGTCAACCTTTCTACTTCAATGGTACGGAAGGAGCAGTTGGCCTCATTCATTGGTTTAAGCGGACTGAATCAGTATTTTCTCGTAGCCACTATGCCGAAGAAAACAAAGTGACATATGCTACCGGTACTTTAACCGATGATTCCCTGTCTTGGTGGAATTCATACGCTCAACTTATTGGAATAGATCAAGCCAATCAAATCACTTGGATCGAATTGAAAAGACTCTTAACCAATAAGTATTGCCCTCGAACTGAAGTCAAGAAGATGGAAGACGAATTTTACAACTTGGTTGTGAAAGGAAATGATCTTAAGACTTACATTAGGAGATTTCAAGAATTAGCCGTCTTATGCCCAAACATGGTACCAAACGCCGAGAAACTTATGGAAGTCTTCATCAATGGATTACCTAGAAGTATTGAAGGAAATGTTACTGCCTCGAAGCCTCAAACTTTGGAGGAAGCCATCAACATAGCCCAGAGATTAATGGATCAGATAATAAAGCATGATTCTGTGCAAGAAGCTAATGATCATAAACGAAAGCTTGAGAATAAGGGAAACATCATCAACAACAACTATCAGAATAACTATAACAATAACAACCATAACAATGATCACCACCACCAGCAGAACAGGAAGCAAGAAACCTTCAGGACTTATATTGCCACCAATGAGTATACTGGAAATTGTCCCTTATGTGAAAGATGCACCCTACATCACATAGGTCCTTGCACTATCAAGTGTCAAACTTACAACAAGATAGGACATCTAACCAGGAACTACAAAAACAAAAGATCAACCACTAGAAACAATCTATCCATAACTTGTAATG